>JAVRFV010000387.1:0-51813 GCA_032716605.1 Paralithodes platypus
CATCCATAGTCACAGCCGTAAATTTCCTTTATCCTGGGAACATGCGCTAAGGTACTCCATTGTACAAAACTGCTGAGACCCTAATAATACTAGTAATTGAATCGCCCCAATTTACTCTTCTCTCCAATTTTTTCTAAAATCATCGATGAAGATCGCTTGCTAACCAACTCGGTTAATTTTCCGTTAGAAAACAATAAAACATTATACTCAAACTCACAACATGGCTTCAGACCCAAACTCTACTACTGAAACAACGCACCTCACAGTTATCGCCCAGGACAAGATTTATGACAACATGGACAACAAACACATATCCCTCTTAACCCTCTGTGACTTGTCATAAGGCCGTTTGAATAGTGGCCGTATAACCATAATATTCTTAATTAAAGAAAACACTCCTACAAAATAACATTGACATCTTTCTACGCGTTCGAGGCATATACCTCTGTGCAAAGAACACAGTCCGTCCGCATAAATAATACTATGTTCCCTTAAATCAAATAGCAAAAACCCCTTGACGGCAGTCCCTCAAGGGTCTATTTTAGCCGACCAATTCTCTTCATTATTTTATATATACAATGATATACTAAAATACCAATAAAAATATGACGCTACTAGCACAGCATATGCTGAACGACACACCAGTTCCTTCACAGTGGTCAGATTAAACGAATTAAATAATGTAATCGCCTAGAAGCTGAGACAGAAACTACTACGAGATATGCCCAAATGCTATCACGGGACCGTACTTCCAAGAATAATAGGTCTATTGCTGCAACACCAAAAAGAACCCTCGAGTGTAAATCTTCATGGGGAAAAAAAAAGGAACACGTCAAAAATCATAATCAAAAATACCTAAGCAACACCCACCATTTCAATTCGGTGATACCAAAATCCAAACCATCCCTCCACGTAAAAAACCTTGCCGTGTTCCTTTGGCCATCAGTATAATTATGACCTTCGACAAACATATAAGCCAAACAACAACAGAAAGTAATGGGGGCCATAGCCAATCCATATATACATAATAGAACAAAACATTATTTTGATAAATCAACTCGAAGCCGAGCAGTTAGTGTGTACAATCACTAGACTATTAAACATTCTGCAACTACTTGCGTGCTCCCGGTATATTAAAAGGGCTGTCAAAAAAAAATATTTATTGGATGTTGGTTTGTTTGTAATATTGATTGGGTGGACGACGAATGCATCCACTAATCACGAAGGTTCAAAGGTTGCAAAACATCTTTCGCCCCGGACAAGAGTCCGCAGGATGAGTAAAGCTATGCAAGTATGATCACGTACAAAAAAAAACCTATATTTCAAAGAATTACAATGGCTCAGCATCTAAGCATGAAAGAAAAAACAAAAATTACTTTTAATTCAGTCAGTAACTATTTTTTTTTTTAAAGTCACCCACCACTACCCAGATCACTTCCTACCTCTCCCACACTGTTTTAACACATATTACCGCATAAGTAATACAAAAGACAACGACACAATCTCTTTATGTCCCCAGAACCAAGACTAATCTCGGGATCCAGAGCTATGTCCTGCCTAACCGGTCCCTAAGGTATGGAATCAAACTACCATCGAGATAATCAAAGAGGCAAATACCGTACATGCATTTTAAATCAAAGTTGTGAAAAAGAACTTATTAAATAATACATAATCTAAATATCGCCAGGCCTCATTGTTCTCTCATTGGTAATATGATGTCCTATATATTCTTATTCATATTTTTATGACTGTATATATGTGGGTATTTCAATATAGATACATATAAACTATATACAGTCAAACAAAAAAAAAATCATGAATGTGTGTGTTAAAAGTATGTAAGTCCACGCACATATTTAATGCAATGTATATACAGTATTCAATATGTCCTTATTTTGCAGTATATATTTATGGATGTAGCCTATTCAAATATGTATATATGCTCCTATTAATATCTACAGGATTGTATGCAGATATACGGTATAATGTAGATATGTTGTATGGGGTATGGTACTGTATGTAATGCGTATGTTCGTATCTATGTGTATGTATATGTATGTGTTTGTGTATATATACAGTTGGATCCATGTGAGCATTGTAGTTTGTTTTTTTTGTTTTTTTCTTTGTTTTTTTTTCGATATTCCAACTACTTCCTCTCGGGCATAGGCTGAGGGAGACCTTAACATTCACCGGCTTTACAAATGAACAGTGAAAGCCCGTGAGCTTGGTTCCAGTCTAGGGAGTGAGACATGTGAAGCCACGTAGAGTACAACGAGCACCTGCCATCTTGCCCCTTCGACATGAGGCACCGGTGGTTCACTCATGGCCCGAAAACGGACCCCATGTCTGAAGCCCACCTCGTTCCCGTTGCTTCACTGTCTCACCCGCCCCTACACTCGGACTCTCATCTTAACACACACCACACAAGTTTGCGTGTGAATGTAATTGTTTAATGAGGTGTATGTATATATATATATATATATATATTTGGAGGTAAAATCACAAATACGTGTGATCAAATTATGTAGTAAAACTCGCTAGGAAAATTGAAACAATGGAACACCAAGCTTTCGTCTATTCTCTCAAGACATCTTCAGGGTAATACCCTGAATAGGGTATTACCCTGAAGATGTCTTGAGAGAATTTTTACTACATATATATATATATGTATATGCATGTGGGTATGTGTGTGTATGTGTATATACGTATATGTGTGTGGATGTATATGTGTGTATGTACGTATATATGTGTATATATATATATATATATATATATATATATATATATATATATATATATATATATATATATATATATATATATATATATATGCGTATGTGTATGTACGGTATATGTATGTATAAATATGGGTGTATGTATGGGCATGTTGGTATATACTGATATGTATGTTTTGCGTGTATATATGCATCTGAATGTGTATGTACAATCTAAGTTTATACCTTATACCTTATACCTAAGTTTATACCTAAGTTAATACTTAATGTACACTTTGTAATTGTAATTATGAGCAGAATAACCACTTTTAAGTGGATATAAAGAAACATTTGATTACTCTCTCTCTCTCTCTCTCTGGTAGTAAGGAGGGAGGATCACATGTCGATTTAAGTTTGTATCAGCTCATTAGTAAGTTGCATTGACCTGTGTGTGTGTGCGTGTGCGTGTGTGGGTGTGTGTGGGTGTGTGTGTGTGTGTGTGTGGGTGTAAACTTCCAAATGCCCTACATCCCCTTGACACGTGTGCCTCTCTCTAAAAAAACTGACAAACTACAAAAATTCTAAGAAAAATATATTTTCTTATATCCGGAAAAGTGAGTCAAAAGGCACTGAAGGAGGAACGATATATTGCATTTACTTCAAAAGCTGAGAAAGACTCCAGCTAATAGGTTGTTTATTTTTAGTGCGCTCCCTAGACCTCTATCAAGCTTATAAGAGAGAGAGAGAGAGAGAGAGAGAGAGAGAGAGAGAGAGAGAGAGAGAGAGAGAGAGAGAGAGAGAGTACAAAGGAAATCAAGCAACAAGAGGTCTAGTGACCCTTCTAGGCTGCTTGTCCTCCAAAACACTGAGGATCAAGTGTCCAAACAGTGGTTTAGAGTGGGTAAGGGAACATTGGAAAGGGAACTACTGCCATGGAACTAATGTCCGTGGCAGTACTAGGAAGTTAGTAGGGGACATATGGGTTAGTAACTGAGGGGAGGATAAAATAAAGTTATTCATTTACAAACGCAGTCAGTCGCGGGTTTGATGCGAGATATTTGTCTAGGCGGAGTTTAAATGAATCAACAGTGCTGCAGTCTATAACGTCTCGGGGAAGCCAATTCCACAAGTTGACAACTCGATTGAAGAAGAAATTCTTAGATTCGTGTGAGTTAAAAGATTTACCAATAATTTGGAAACCGTTTCCCCGCGTGTAATTAGATTGGTCGATAGTGAAGTACTTACTACAGTTCATATTGTCGATGCCTTTGATGATTTTGAACACTTGAATTAAGTCACCTCTTAATCTGCGCTGGGTTAAAGGAAATAGATTTAATTCTCTAAGACGCTCTTCGTATGGTTTGTTCTTTAGGCTAGGTATCATTTTGGTAACTCTACGTTGAACTCGTTCTAGCTTGTTTATGTCTTTTTGGTAATAAGGGCACCATCATTGAACGCAGTATTCCAGAAGAGGGCGGACTAAGGAATTGTAAAGGGTTAGGATAACGTCTTTGGATTTATGCTCAAATGACCTGCCTATAAAGCCAATTATTTTGTTTGCCTTCTTAACAACTTCTGAACATTGTTGACTCGGTTTTAGGTTACTCGATATTGTTACTCCCAGATCGGTTTCTCTGTTTACATTCTTAAGCTGAGTGCCATTCATCGAATAGTTTGCTTTCTCATTTAGGTATCCGATATGTAGTACTTTACATTTATCCGCATTGAAACTCATTTGCCAAATTTGAGCCCAATGTGACAATTTATCTAGATTGTGTTGCATATCGTCAACTTGATCTTGAGAGTACGCTATTTGCAATTTTTGTATCGTCAGCAAATTTTGAGATTGTACAGGTGAGACCCTCATCTATGTCGTTGATGTAAATTAGAAAGAGAATTGGTCCTAGTACCGATCCCTGGGGTACCCCGCTACTTACATTGGTCCATTTAGATGCTTTACCGTTTATGACTACTCTTTGCTTTCTGTCGCTGAGCCAATTTTCTATCCATTTCAACACACCGTCTTGTATTCCATGCGCTTGTAGTTTTAGCAGTAAACGTTTGTGGGGAACTTTGTCAAAGGCCTTTTGAAAATCAAGGTATATAATATCTACAGCTTTACTCTCATCGTAGAGGTTGAGGATATCGTGGAAGAAGTCTAAGAGGTTTGTTAAACAGGAACGTTTTTTACGAAAGACGTGTTGAGTGTCTTTAAGTATGTTATTTTCCTCTAAGTGATTTACGAGTCTGTCTCTTATGACCGTTTCTAGCATTTTACATACAACTGAGGTTAAGCTAATTGGACGACAGTTACTGGGTAGGGATTTGCTGCCTTTTTTGAATATCGGTGTTACGTTGGCTATCTTCCACTGATCAGGCATAGTTCCAGACTGCAAGGATTTATTGAATAGTAATGTCAGTGGTTTGGAGAGCTCATCCTTAGCTTCCTTTAGAACTCTAGGCGAGATTGTATCAGGTCCAGGCGTTTTATTTACCTTGAGTTTATCTAAACAATTCAATACTTCTCTCTCCTCTCTGTAACGGTGATATTGCTTAGAACATCTGAATTATCAATCTGAATCGGCGATGGTGTAGGGATATCACTGAGGTCTTCTGTTGTAAAAACTGATGCAAAGAAGGTATTGAGGGCATTACTCATTTGTACTTCGTCTTTGGTGTATTCTCCATTTTCATCGACTAACGGTCCAACAGTTGAAGTAACTACTTTTTTCTTTCTGATATAACTATAGAATTATTTCGGGTTTGTTTTACTTTGATTCGCAATATGTAACTCTAGGGTCTTTTACTTTGCTTAATTAACTTTTTGGCTTTGCGTCGTAGCTCTACAAATTTCACCCGTTCTTCGTCATTTTGTGAGGATTTTAATCTATCATTAGCAAATTTTTTAGCGAGCAGGCAGTTTGAAATATCTTTATTCTACCATTTGGGCTTATTATTATGGCCTGGACGCCGTATTTTCGATGGTATGCAGTCTTGCACTGCTTTTAGGTAAGTGGTTTCGAATAACTTCCAAGATGTATTTATGTCGTTATTGTTAATTAAAAAGCTCCAGTCAGTTTCTTTAAACATAGCTCTAAGTTTATGAAAGTTTCCTTTCTTGAAATTAGGGACTTTTTCGATGCTACTATTTGGTTCGTTACTAGTAAAGTTTAAAGTGAAAGTTATCGTACGATGGTCGCTGTTACAGAGAGAGAGAGAGAGAGAGTACGGTATATACGATAGCTCACTCGGTGTTACAAGAAAGATTTATAAGCCAATAATCTGCGTGTGAGCATTCGGAATATATTTGAAAGTGGCAATATTCAGTGTGAGAGAGCTATTTCCGGTGTGAATGAGCCACTTCCTGTGTGAGAGAGCTATTTCCGGTGTGAGCGAGCAACTTCCGGTGTGAGAGAGCAATTCCGGTGTGAAAGAGCAATTCCGGTGTGAAAGAGCCACTTGCGTTGTGAGAGAGCCATTTTCGGTGTGAAAGAGCCACTTCCGGTATGAGAGAGCAACTTCCGCTGTGAGAGAGCCACTTCCGGTGAAAGAGAGCCACTTTACAACCCAACCTTACCAAGGGTTGACAATGAATAGTCTGGTCCATGTTACGAATGCACAGAAGAATTAGATTTCTGGGAGGTGTCAGCTAAAAACATCTGTCTCAGAGAGAACTCCGCCTCTAAGAGAACTCCGCCTCCAAGAGAACTCCGCCTCCAAGAGAACTCCGTCTCTAAGATAACTCAGCTTCTAAGAGAACTTGGCTTAAAAGAAAACTCGGCCTCTAAGAGTGCTTCTGATGTACTCAATATGCACATATGGTAACGCCGAACACACACACACACACACACACACACACACACACACGCACGCACGCGCACACACACACACACGCACGCACGCACGCACGCACGCACGCACGCACGCACACGCACGCACGCACGCACGCGCACACACACACGCACACACACACACGCACACACACAACACATTTTAGTTATTGGTATACCCCACAATAAATTCAGTGAAATGTCTATGTTGGCTAATGTTTAATAGGCAGTGTTCCACAAACTTAATTTACCTTTCAAATATACTAAAACGAACACTTGGGAAACCAGTATTACAGGTAGTATCGTAATGATCAAACACACTTTTTAGTAATCTTTAAAATAATAATTAAAACAACATACTATCAATAGACAGATGGATGGTTGAAAATAGATATTAATGTATGTTTCATATAATTATTTTTTATTATTATCAAAATAGGACTTCAGAGTCTACCAACTTGTCAGGATTATTAAGCCAGCATAAGTCAGGTAGAAATTCAAGACCAGAGCCTCTTTTCAACAACTCCAGTCCCTTGATGCACTAATGTATCGGAAAAAGAAAAAATATATATATATAAACTAGCACCGAGTACTTACCGTTTGAAGTTGGCTGAAATATGATTATGGTCGGTCCAGTTATTCGCTGAAAAGAAAAGAAAGATTCATCAGACAAGTATTGACTTCTTATATATATATATATATATATATATATATATATATATATATATATATATATATGGTGGAGTGGTCTTGCCACTGGCCTGGTAATCCAAAGGTCCCGGGTTCAAATCCCGATGTATCAATGGGAAGATATTATTGGGATAGAATTTGTGCTGTACCTAGTATCAGTGCATTACCACAAAGCCCACCGAAACGTCAATAAAATACCCTGATTGTTCCCTGATTAAATAGCACTGTATGAATATTCCCATATTCAAAATATGCTATAGGGGTGCAATGCCTGGTGAGTTATCTGCTCAACAGGTGGCGTTGTGTGTGTGTAGGTGTGAGAGTCCGAGTGTAGGTAGTGAGACAGTGAAGCACGGGAACGAGATGGCTTCAGAGATGGGGTCGTTTCGGGCCATGAGTGAGCACCGTGCCTCATGTGAAGGCAAGATGGCAGGTGCTTGTTGTACCGTACTCTACGTGCTTCACATGTCTCACTCCCTAGACTGGAACAAGACCTCACGGGCTTCACTGTTCATTGTAAAGCGGTGAATGTTAAGGCTCTCAGCCTATGCCCGAGAGGAAGTAAGTTGGAATATAGAAAAAAAAAAAAAAATATATATATATATATATATACAGTATACTGTATATATATATATATATATATATATATAAATATATATATATATATATATATATATAGTGTGTATACTGGTATACTGTACAATCAGATTAAGAAGTTCGTGAAAACACACACACATTAACTCACTCACTCACTCTCACTCTCACACTCTCTCTCTCTCTCTCTCTCTCTCTTTTCAAGGACCTTTGGATATGACAGTTTCCACCCGTAGTAAACTAGATCAATCAATTTATACATGAGTAAGTGCAAGGACGGGAGAACCAATGAATTAATTAATGAATAAACTTATGAATTAATTAATAAATAAATAAATTAATTAATTAATTAATCAATAAATAAATTAATTAATTAATAAATAAATCAATTAATTAATTAATTAATACACTAATGAATTGATAAATCAATGAATGGATGGATGAACTAACTAATGAACATATGAATGAATGAACTAATGAATGAATGAATGAATGAATGAATGAACTAATGAATGAATGAATAAACTAATAAATAAATAAATGCAAGAATGGATGGATGGATAAATGAACTAATGAATGAATAAATGGACGAATGAATAAACTAATGAATGAATAAATGAATACACTAATGAATGAATGCATGAATAAAATATATGAATGGATGGAGAATGAATGAAGAAATTAAAAAATGGAAAATTAATGTAAAAGGAAGGAAGCCAATTCAGTATGATTTTTTTTTTTTTTTTTTACTGTATTTTGGCTAACATTAAACAATTGTGTCCCCTTAAAATCGGAGCCATGAACAACTAGACCAATAATTGTATACATGAATAATTAAAGGGGACGGGAGAACGAATGAATAAACAAATAAATAAACCCCCCCAAAATACAAATTAATAAAACCAACAAAATAAACACAAAACTACATATAAATAAAACCAAAACAAATAAAATAAAATAAAAATATTACAACAAAACAAATAAATAAACCCAAGTAGGCCATCCATCCCCCCCCCCCCCCCCAACAAAAATGGGACACGTGCCAGAGTATACAGATAGATAGATAGATAGAGATAGATATATATTAGATACAATAGATAATACAACATCCATTACATCCAACTCTTGCATATCCGGGAAGTGCTGGCAGATGTCTTGTCAAATACAAATAAAACATTCCTGGCCTCCCCCCCCCCCTCCCCCCACCACCAGTGAATTGGAAGGAATATATTTATGCTTAAGGGGAGATGGGTCGGGGGGTTTTCTGGACCACCTTCTCCTTCGTGTATAGCCCCATTAGTTTGGCGATTTTAACACCTTTCGCCCCATTTCGTTGTCAATTTCAAGACCTTTCGTGCCATTTACCTGTCGATTTTGTCCTGGCAAGCGAAAGCGAGCCTGTCATTTTAAGAGGAACAGGCCGGGAGGAGTGGAGAGGAGACGAAAAGAGAGAAGATAATTATAATATAGAGAAAAGGGAGATATATAGAGGAGAAGAGAGAGGAGAGATGCTATATAGAGAAGAGGAAGGGGGGGGGGGAGGAGGGAAGAGGGTGAGATATAATAAAGAGAAGAGGGAGAGGTGGAAAGGAGAGGAGATGTTATATAGAGAAGAGGAAGGGGGGGAGGAGGAGGGAAGAGGGTGAGAGGACAGATATAATACAGAGAAGAGGGAGAGGTGGAAAGGAGAGGAGATGTTATATAGAGAAGAGGAAGGGGGGGGAGGAGGGAAGAGGAGAGCAGAGGGTGAGAGGAGAGATATAATACAGAGAAGAGGGAGAGGTGGAAATGAGAGGAGATGCTATATAGAGAAGAGGAAGGGGGGGGGAGGGAAGAAGAGAGAAGAGGGTGAGAGGAGAGATATAATACAGAGAAGAGGGAGAGGTTGAGAGGAGAGGAGATGTTATATAGAGGAAGAGAGCAGAGGGTGAGAGGAGAGATATAATACAGAGAAGAGGGAGAGGTGGAGAGGAGAGGAGATGTTATATAGAAAAGAGGAAGATGTGAAGATGAGAGAAGGGAAGGGGAGGAGAGGAGGGGAGAGAGAAGAGGGGGGTGAGAGGAGAGTTCAAGATATATAGAGAAGAGGGAGAGGTGGAGAGGAAAGGATTAGAAGAAATGGTGTTCCTCCTTTTCAGATGAAATGATGAATAGATAATCCAATCAACACCAATCCTTCCAATCACACTAATATTTCCAATCACCAATCCTTCCAATACCCAATCCTTCCAATCACCAATCCTTCCAATCACCAATCTTACCAATCACCCTTTCCGCACCCCAGCCTCCCCTAAATACCTTTCTATTCTGCCGTTTAAACGAGACAATTGAGTGACATTAGTTATATTGCATTTTGCCGAATCGGAACGATATGCAGCAATTGGCCTATACAATATCAATCCCTTTCTCTGTATTTAACTTTTAGTTTTAATTGTCCATTCTGCGAAGCCAATTCTTTTATGTTTTCCCGGGAGGTTTTACTGTCTATTATGACAACAATAGCTTTTTTCTTTTTTTTCAGAGGACAGTACCGGTATACTGCCATTTTAAGAGGATCCCGGCCGAAAAATTTACAAACTTATCTTGATGGGGGGTATAGGGGGTGTTTTCTAAGCTTGATGGAGGTCTAGTGAGGAAATTAAGAAATATAGGAATAAATAAATTAACCCCTCCAATCCCAGCGACGGCTAAGAGCTGTCAGTAATGTACTTTCCTTGTAACTGCCTGTACAATGCTGTACCTGGTACCACGACCGTTTGAGCACTGCTCTCGATATGGTAACACTTCTCAGCTTATATTATAAGACCCACTGAAGGGTGGGAGAGCCAGTCTTGCTTTATCTCTTTAGGTGGAAAGTTGTTCTATCTTGCCATTTTGGCCACAGTGCTTGGGACTGCAGGGGACTCTTTTTACTGTATCCTACGGTAGAGTACGGGTTTATAGACCAAAAATTCGGCCCATCTCCTCTTAATTATGAAATTTGGTATGAATATGATTAATATGATAATAAATGCATATTCTTTTCATTGAGTATCGAGATTTTATACCTGCAAATACCTATAAATGGAATATCAAAATGTACCTATGTTCTGAACCGTTTGATAACAAAGAGTGCTGTAATTGTGTAATTTGCTTCGCTGGCTTTGCAAATTTGAAACATTTTTGCGGTGTATATTTTAAGGGGAGATGGGTTTATTTATTCGCTTAGTGTTCGGATTTTTTAAATAATTTTGTTAGTTTCCTTGCTAGACCTCCATCAAGCTGTAAAAAACACCCCCTAGACCCCCCTTCAAGATAAATTTGTAAATGTTTCGATAGAATAGCCAAAGGACGGTTACTCTTTAAATTACAGGCTCGCTGTCGCTCGCCAGGAAAATATCGACACCTAAATGAAAACAAATGGGGTGTAAAGTCTTAAAATAGCCAAACTAATGGGCCGAACGTCTTAAAACCTAAATACCAATGAGGTTAAACATGAGGGAGAAGAAGTGCCAGAAAAAACAGCCCATCTCCCCTTAAAAGAATATATATATATATATATATATATATATATATATATGTGCATGTTTAAAAGAATATAATATCTGTGTTGCTGACTGTTTTATTATTATATTTTAATTGCTGGAAAGTTCGCGCGTTCATACCATTTTCTATTTCGTAACAATCTCGCGTTCATACCATTTTCTATTTCGGAACTATCGCACATTCATACCATTTTCTATTTCGTAACTATCGCGCATTCATACCATTTTCTATTTCGTAACTATCGCGCATTCATACCATTTTCTATTTCGTAACTATCGCGCGTTCATACCGTTTTCTATTTCGTAACTATCGCGCGTTCATACCATTTTCTATTTCGTAACTATCGCGCGTTCATACCATTTTCTATTTCGTAACTATCGCGCGTTCATACCATTTTCTATTTCGTAACTATCGCGCGTTCACACCGTTTTCTATTTCGTAACTATCGCGCGTTCATACTGTTTTCTATTTCGTAACTAGTGTGTTCATACCAGTTTCTATTTCATAACTAGCGCGTTCATACCGTTTTCTATTTCGTAACTATCGCGCGTTCATACCATATTCTATTTCGTAACTATCGCGCGTTCATACCATATTCTATTTCGTAACTATCGCGCGTTCATACCATTTTCTATTTCGTAACTATCGCACGTTCATACCATTTTCTATTTCGTAACTATCGCGCGTTCATACGTTTTCTATTTCGTAACTATCGCGCGTTCATACCGTTTTCTATTTCGTAGCTATCGCGCGTTCATACCATTTTCTATTTCGTAACTATCGCGCGTTCATACCGTTGATTCATTTAAACTTCGCCTAGATAAATATCTCGCATCAAACCCGCGACTGACTGCGTTTGTAAATGAATACCTTTATTTTATCCTCCCCTCAGTTACTAACCCATCTGTCCCCTACTAACTTCCTAATCCTGCCACGGACATTAGTTCCAGGGCAGTAGTTCCCTTTCCAATGTTCCCTTACCCATTCTAAACCACTGTTTGGACACTTGATCCTCAGTGTTTTGGAGGACAAGCAGCCTAGAAGGGTCACTAGGCCTGTTGTTGCTTGATTTCCTGTGTACTCTCTCTCTCTCTCTCACACTGACTATCTTTCTCTCTCTCTCACATTAACTCTCACACTGACTATCTCTCTCTCTCTCTCTCACACTGACTATCTCTCTCTCTCTCTCTCTCTCTTTCTCTCTCTCTCTCACACAGACTCTCTCTCTCTCTCACACAGACTCTCTCTCTCTCTCTCTCTCTCTCAGCTTACCTCCCACCACTTTTGTTGAGCCACATTTTTAGCTTTGGTGTGGTTCCGGAGAGCGTAACTTCTTAATGGGGGGGCCAGTGTTTATTTATGAGGCCTTAATTGAGCTGATGCATGTTTAAAGAGGCTGACATACATACACAAGCGTACACTCACGCGCGCGCACACATACATACATACATACTCACTCACTCACTCTCACACACACACACACTCGCTCATACACGCACATACACACACACACTTTGTATCCATTTTCAGCCTACTGTTTTAAGATGTTTCGCCCTATTTAGCTACCTATTAATTACTGGCGAGCGAAAGCGAGACTGCATCCATTAGACAGTTATGTAAATGTATACATTTTTGGTAGAAATTTGCCTCTGGCGACGCCAGAAAAAATTGTAACCTATTGAGCAAAATTACTTAAAACAGTAGTAGGGTAAATGGGGTAGCGTTGATTATATGATATCTCTCTCTCTCTCTCTCTCTCACACACACACAATCAACACTCTTTACCTTGGTGTTTATATCTTGTTAACTCACAGGACAGCGGTTGTTATTAGTGCAGTATGGGGTAATTAGCTCTTAACTCTCTCTCTCTCTCTCTCTCTCTCTCTCTCTCTCTCTCTCTCTCTCTCTCTCTCTCTCTCTCTCTCTCTCTCTCTCTCTCGCTCTCTCTCCCTCTCTCTCTCTCTCTTCTCTCTCTCTCTCTCTCTCTCTCTCTCTCTCTCTCTCTCTCTCTCTCTCTCTCTCTCTCTCTCTCTCTCTCTCTCTCTCTCTCTCTCTCACAATCAACACTCTTTACTTTGGTGTTTCTCTCTTGTTAACTCACAGGACAGCGGCTGTGGTTGTTATTAGTTCAGTCTGGGGTAATTAGCTCTTAACTCACTCTCTCACTCTCACTCTCTCTCTCTCTCATTCACTCTCACTATCTCTCTCCACACCAGAACCCCCAACAATTACTGCAGGTTCATCAGTAAGCCCATCAGATAAAACCTCTAAACACACACAGTCACATACACACACAGACACACTCACTCTCTCTCTCTCTCTCCACACCAGACCCCCCACAATTATTACTGCAGGTTCATCAGTAAGCCCATCAAATAAGACCTCTACACACACACACACACACACACACAGTTACACACCCACATATACACACACATACTGTACACACACACACACACACACACACACACACACACACACACACACACACACACACACACACACACACACACACACACACACACACACACACACACACACACACACACACACACACACACACACACACACACACACACACACATACAGTCTAAAGTCTATTTCCTCCACCACTTGAGGGATTGTGTGGAGGTTACGTTATCGTGTGTGTATGTTTGTTTGTCAGTTTGTTTGCTAGGAGTTATTAAGGGGGCCTACCTCGATTTGTTCTCTCTTTCTCTTTGGCTTGTATCCATTCGACCCCATTCAGCCTACTGTTTTAAGACGTTTACCCTCATCCAGGTGTGTGTGTGTGTGTGTGTATATATATATTTTCAGCCAGAGGCTGAAAATATACCTGCGAGCATTACACACAGTTATGCTGACTTATCTTTTACTTCAGTAATGTAGGTCTAATTGATACAAATCTATGAACTGTGCACAATACTGTATGCACAATACGTGTACGGTCGCGCTAATAAGTCATGTCCCAGCTGTCAATATGTTTGGCTTGCTCTGTGCTGTATTAATGTCTGTCAGATGTTGAATAGAGTGGGTAAGTGTAGGAACATGTTTGTATATTTCACTCGATATGAAGAAATGAAGTTTAGATATTGCTGATACCAATAATTGATCAAAACATACTTGGTGCCGAGACATCACTTATTAGGCCGACTGTACTGTATGTACGCGTATGTACGGAGAGACATGTTATACAAGCCTGTCCCATTACCAGTAGATTGCCAAGAAAAATGATGTCAGTACATTACAATGTTATTTACAGAGCAGTTCACAGACGAAGAAGTATGCCGAATAATTCATGAATGTTTATATCTTTATGCTTATATAAGCTGTGCCCATGTTTGTGGTGATTATACTGTAAAATTTAGGGTTATTTGTGTATGTCATATGATTTGTTTATCTTGTATATATGGTATTTCTGTGATATATTATGGTGTGTATGCAGGGACTGTTAGGTGACATATATGCTATAATTCTAACAGTAACAGATATATTATAGTCTCACAGCTATAAGTATCATAGTAACAGAGATATTATGGACTCACTGCTATAATTCTCACAGTAACAGATATCATGGACTCACTGCTATAATTATCACAGTAACAGAGATATTATGGACTCACAGCTATAAGTATCATAGTAACAGAGATATTATGGACTCACTGCTATAATTCTCATAGTAACAGATATATTATGGACTCACTGCTATAATTATCACAGTAACAGATATACTGTATATTCCAATGTACTGCTATATTTCTCACAGTAACAGAGATATTATGTTCTCACTGCTATAATTATCACAGTGACAGTACGTGTATCACATGCATATATGACTCATAATATATATCTCATCTATAATATATGATATATATATATATATATATAATATATGATATATATATATATACAATAATATATATAGTCTATATAAAAAATATCAAACCAGAGGCATATTTAATCTCAACATACTTGGGGGCTTCAATGTATATTTATTACATATATATATATATATATATAACATATATATATATATATATATATATATATATATATCAGGGGTACTCAAGCAGTATGTGTGAAGGTCCAGATGATCCCCCCCCCCCACCAAAAAAAACAAAAACAAAACAAAAACAAATAATAATAATAATACAAAAAATAAATAAATAAATAAATAAATAAAATATAATAAAAATCCTGTATACGGGGAAAACTTTATGTCCATACATGTAGCCCATTGACAAACACAAACCTAAAGGGGTAGTGCTTGGTTTTTGGGCTATAATATTATGTATTAATTTATGTATTAATTTAATTTGAGTTTCCTCGCTAGACCTCCATCAAGCTTAGAAAAACACCCCCTATATATATATATATATATATATATATATATATATATATATATATATATATATATATATATTGTAGGCCTATATATATATATATATATTATATCACTAACCCTATACCCAGATTTCCCCCTTGCCCCACAACCCAAACATACTCCCCCATTAGGACTACAGTGGTGCCAATACCTCACACACACAATAGTATATGTGGCACCATCGCTTTACTACACTCCTGGGCCTACTGTGTGTGTGTGTGTGTGTGTGTGTGTGTGTGTGTGTGTGTGTGTGTGTGTGTGTGCTTATTTAATTTTATGTATTTATTGACTTATTTATCTATTTATTTAAATATTTTGAAGGGGGCAAAGGGAGTTGATTTACACTCCTAAATTGTATATCGGGCAGCCTGGTGATGTGCTTGGTAAATTAATTGAATTCATGTGGCAATTAATTCGCGTATCATCCATTCCTGTAACCATCCTTTTTGTGTTTATCCAATCATGTATTATTTTAATGATGTATTAATTCATTCATATATGGGCTGCACAGCAAAGTTAAATTTTAAAGCCATAAGAAATAAGCTAGTTCTGGGGAAGAAAATATGCCTAGAGAAAGTTAAAGAGAATAAGATGGAGTTCCAGCTAGAACTTAAAAATAGATTCCAAGCTCTCGATACCACTGAAAATGACATCAACAAAGTAAACGAAAACCTAACATTAACAATTAGAGAAACAGCAGAAAAGATAGGTAGCACAAACATCAGTAAAGAAAGCGAGTACTTGCAAACTACCATAAATCTCATAAAAGAAGAAAAACAATGCAAATCAACACGAAAAGAGATGAAATAAAGAGAGCAGAACTAAATAAGCTAATCAACAAAAGATGATGGTAAGAAGAAAGAAAAAGAAACATGGACTTATTTGAAGAAACTATTAGGAAAGGAAAAATCCTCAAACTAGCACAATGTAAACTAGCCTTAGGCAAGCAACAAATGACTTCTCTGAGAGACAGCAATGGTGAAATCATAAACTGTAGAGAACAAATGGTGACACGAGTCGAAGAGTTCTATAAAAAGTTATACTCTTCAAGTATTTCAGTTCCATCAAATGATTTAACAACAGACACAGGGGAGGTCCCACATATATCTGTAGATGAGGTAAGGTCTGCCCTAAACAAAATGAAAAGGGGAAAAGCTCCAGGAGATGATAGGATAATAAGCGATCTTCAGAAGGATGCAGGAGATGAGGTCCAGTGTATATTAGCTCAGATGTTCACCCAATAGTTGTGTGGGCGGGGTGTTCCAGAAGCTTGGTGCAATGCAATAGTGACTCTACTTCACAAAAAAGGCAATAAGAGAGAGATCTCAACAACTACCGTCCCATTAGTTTCTTATCAGTTATTTATAAGTAGTTCTCTATAATTCTCACAAATAGGTGAAATAGATGAAAATCAATCTCGGGAACAGGCAGGTTTCAGAAGTGGATATTCAACCATGGATCACTTGCATACAATGAACCAGCTAATTGTGTAAACCTCAGAGTATAATATACCTCTTTGTTTAGCTTTTGTAGACTATGAAAAGACCTTCGATTCGGTAGAGATAACAGCTATAACATACTCGCTACATGAACAAGGAATAAATGAAACATATACGGTATATAACTCTTAGATAATATATGCAAAAGGCACTGCTGTGGTCCGATTACACAGAGACACAAGAAGATAAAGATTGGGAAAGGAGTGAGGCAGGGAGACACAATCTCAACCAAGCTGTTTACAGCTTGTCTTGAAGGGATTTTCAGAAAATGTTCATGGGAATCAAAGGGAATTAATGTAGACGAGGAATACCTTAACCATCTCTGATTTGCAGATGACATTTCAGAATTTCAGATAAAGCAGAAATGCTCCAAGAAATGCTCAATGATCTCAATAAAGAAAGTCTCAGAGTAGGTCTAACAATGAATAGGAGTAAAACCAAAGTTATGTACAATGATAAGGCTCAACGCAGAATAATTAGGATTGATAACAACATTCTAGAGAATTAGAAGAATACAATTATTTTGGTCAAGTAATGAACTAATAAAAGACAATGAACATGAAATAGTAAGGCGAATCACTTTAGGATGTACAGCATTCGGCAAACAGAAGAACATCATGAACATACACTACTAATATGCCTTAAGCGTAAAGTATATATAACCAGTGTGTGCTACCAACAATGATTTATGGATCTGAAACTTGGAAACTAACAAAAGCAATGGAGAATAAACTTAGGAGTGCACTAAGAGCAAGGGAAATATCAATGCTAGGAATAACACATAGAGATAGGAAGATAGCATTGTGGGTAAGAGAGCAAACCAAAGTCAAGGATATTCTAGAAACTATTAACCCCTTCTGTACCGGTGTGGTATTTTGCATTATATTCTGGCACCTAGCAGACGACTTTAGTCAGCTTAGGAAGGACGTCTACCCATTAAAAGGCTACAAAGTATCTCGCCTAACCCTTTCAACTACCACAGATCCTTCTCAAGCTGCACAAAATCGTCTAAATATAGCTAGAAGAAAATGAAAAAGACGCTGCGGTACAGAAGGGGTTAAAGAGCATAAGTGGAGATAGGCAGGACATGTAGCAAGAAGAGAGGACAATAGGTTGAGTAAAAAAATAACTAACTGGACCCCCAGAGAAGGAAAGCACGATAGGGGAAGACCAGACAAGAGGTGGAGAGACGAGCTAGAAAAGACTGCAGGAGTAACATGGCAACGGCTGGCAAAGTCTCGGGAGTCATAGAAAAGGTTTGTCCAGCAGTGGACTCCTAATGACTGATGATAATGATTATTATATATATATATATATATATATATATATATATATATATATATATATATATATATATAAATATATATATAACCAATTGACAGCATACTCTGCCTTTGGGTCATATTTTTCAGCTTAACAATAATACAAAAATAATAATAAGCCTAGATTAGATAGCGTTCTCTTAATATGTTGTAGACAGGTAGAATTACATACAGTACACTTTAGAGGAAGCTTCAGTAAAAGAATTTGTAACAAACTAAGCCGAGAGAGAGTGAGTGTCTGAGTGAGTGAGAGAGAAAGGAAAGAGAGGTTTATACACCCACAGGTACACACAAACACAAGTACAGACACACACACACACACAGACACACACACACACACACACACACACACACACACACACACACACAGGTACACACACACACACACCCACACCCACACGCACACACAGGTACACACACACACACACAGGTACACACACAAAAAACAATCCTTTACAAAACACCTCCCCCCCCCCTTTCCGGCAGCTGGTATATAAAACTCCTGGTATCACAAAACTATCCACCACCCCTTCATTTCCTACACCCCTTATCTTGCTCTCTCTCTCTCTCTCCCTTTTTTTAGCCCCCCTTCAACGCCCAATCTTTTCTGCCCCCCCCCCCCCCCCTCCCTTATTATTTGATAGATTATGTGATCGTCTCTGTCTGTCTGTCGTTCCCCGGCTCTACCAACCTAGCCTAGAGTAGAAGTAGAGTAGAATAGAATAGAAGCTGGTGTTTGTGAGAGTTAGCTGGATTACGCTTTGTGTAGGTGAAGCACAAATAGAAACAGTGGGGAGAAGCCAGCCAAATGAAACAGGAGTTCCAGCAACTCCTTAACATATACCTATGGTATATGGGTACCGGTAACATGACGTAACTTCGGACGGGGAGATAACTTCGGACACTCTAGAAAACATATACAATGAACCACAGTTATGGGATAAATACATGATGTTATGGAAAAACAAGAGTATGTCTGTGGTGTTCTTCCATAATGCAGAGTCATTTTTCCATAACTGTAGCTTACATACTGTTATCCAGAAGTGTCCGAAGTATATCCCCCGTCCGAAGCTAGGTCATTTCACGGGTACTGCCCTGCTCGACTGGTGTCTACAATCTCCGCCATTGATTGCAACATGTATGCCAAGTCCGGGCCCGTCCCAACCAAATTAGCGTATGGGTGGAGGCGCGAACGACGGAGGTTTTCATTGTTTGCACTACCATTTCTCCCGTTCAACCCCTGTACTCCTTCATCTTATATCTTCCTTGTCAACCAATCCCTCATCCCCTCAAGCTTCTCATCCCACTCTCCCATACTGATAATCCCTACCCCCCACTACCCAGATCCGCAGGTTATGCATGCTAAACAAGTTCCCCTGTGTTGTTGTTTTTGTATTTACCCGGTACATATTTTTTTTATTTTTTTTTTATTTTTTTTATAATCTACCGTCATTTCAGCATCTTCGGCTTTCTTCGTCTTTTTTGGATGGGTTTTCTGGCCCCCACCTCCCTCATGTTTAGCCCCATCAGTTTACGGATTCAAAGACGTTCGGCCCATTAGTTTGGCGATTTTAAGACTTTTGCTACATTTATTTGTCAGTCTTAAGACCTTTAGTTCTATTTAGGTGTCGATTTTTTTCCTGGCGAGCGATAGCAAGCCTGTAATTTAGGAGGAATCGACCTTCGGTCGGGACATTTTTCTACCGAAAAATGTACCAATTTATCAAGAAGAAAGATTTTGGGGATGTAATTTAAAGGTTGATGGAAGTCTAGGGAGGAAAAACAAACAAAAATAAGTAAATAAATATATCGACCAATAAAAAATACCTTCCCCCATAACCCTTTCTCTCTCTCTCTATCTCTCTCTCTCTCTCTCTGTAATGCAATGTGTGGGAGGGTAAGGTAACAAGGGATAAATCTTGAACTCTGTATCTCCCTAACGTTTCAGGCGACATAACACCCATCTTTAAGTCACCTTGGATTGTGCGTGGCCTAAAGCGATTGAAAAATATATAATGCCAGACCATGACTCATGACCATGACTTCTAACCCATAACCGTGACCTTGACCTCTGACCATGAACTAAGACCAAATCCCGACCGTGAAAGCCGTCCCGAAAGCGACATAAACACCTGCCAATTGCCACCCCCGTGAAAGAACCCTTGATTCACCGTGGAGTTCTAAGGAAAACTTGTCATAATTATGTTAGTAAAAATATGGTTATGCAACATCTCTTTGCCTTCAACCTGGACTGTGATATATATATAGCGTTCTGTAGCTATGGAAGGTTTCGAGTCACTACGGCCGCACTCCTAAACGGCCACACTCCTTTTTTTCTATATTCCAACTACTCTTTCTCGGGCATAGGTTGAGTGCCTGTACAGTGTACATTCAACCGTACATTCAACGGTGAAGCCCGTGAGGTCTCGTTCCAGTCTAGGGAGTGAGACATGTGAAGAATTTTGAGCTGCAACCAGCCCCCCGCCATCTTGCCTTCGCAAATTGCAAGGGGCCCGGTTGCAGACCCACGGCTCGAAGCAGCCCCATCTCTGAAGCTGCTTCGACTTAAGCGCTTCACTGTTTCATCCGCTAGATTCGGACCCTCACTCTCAGAACGCCACCTATTGAGCAATTAACTCTCTAAGCATTGCCCTCCTGTAGCCTATTTTGAATATGGGAATATTCATACAGTGCTATTTAATCAGGGAAAAATTAGGGTATTTTTGGGGGGTTTCGGTGGGCTTTGTGGTTAAGCACTGATACTGCGTAGTACGTACACAGCACAAATTCCATCCCAATAATATCTTCCCATTGATACACCGGGATTCGAACCCGGGGCTATTGGATTACCAGTCCAGTGGCATGACCACTGGACTGGTATGCCAGCTAGGCAGGCAGCCTTCCTTATGTAATTATTTTGACTCTGGTTCGATACCCGGTGTATCTGGATAGACTGGATTAGTCTGGGACTGAAAAACAGGTAAGTTTAAGTTAGGCTTAGAGCAGTTAGTTCAGCAACCCACCCGTATCCCGGATCGCATCGGAGATCGGCCCAACATTCTTGACCTGTTTCTAACTTCTAACCCTTCTTCTTATACTGTCGATCTTTTCTCTCCTTTGGGCTCCTCCGACCATAAACTTATCTCTGTCACCTGTCCTATCTCTCCAGTACAGCCACCCAATCCTCCTAGCCGGCGGCGCTTGTGGCACTTTGGCGCTGCCGACTGGGAGGCTCTTCGGCAGTACTTCTTTGATTTCCCATGGAATTATTTCTGCTTCCATGGCCGAGGACCCTCGGAGAGTGCTGAACGCATTACCGAGGTAATCCTATCGGGCATGGAAGCATACATTCCATTCTCTTTCTCTCAGACTAATGCTAAAAAATCTTGGTTTACTCACGCCTGTTCTACTGCTGTCCGCAATAAGGAGGAAGCATTCAAACGGTACCGACGCCTTAAAACTCAAGACTCTCATTCTTCATATGTTTCTGCCCGGAATCAAGCCAAATCTGTTCTTCGACTTGCCAAACACTCTTTCATCAATAATAAATGCACTGAACTATCCAACTCTAGCTCTTCCCAAGCTTTCTGGCATCTAGCCAAAAACCTCTCCAACAATTTCTCTTCCTCGTCTTTCCCTCCCCTTTACCACTCTGATGGCACAACCATCACTTCTTCCACTGACAAAGCTAAACTCTTCGCTCAAACTTTTGCTAGAAACTCCACCTTGGATGATTCCGGTGCTATTCCTCCCTCTCCGCCCTCCTCTCTCTTACTTATGCCTAATATCCTAGTCTCTTCTAAAGATGTACTTTCTACCCTCTCTGGGCTTAACACTAATAAGGCGTACGGTCCGGACGGTGTTCCTCCTGTTGTTCTCAAAAAACTGTGCTTCCGTGCTGACTCCCTGCCTAGGCAAACTCTTTCGTCTCTGTCTATCCTCTAACGTCTTCCCTTCATGCTGGAAGTTTGCTCACATTCAACCTATCCCAAAGAAGGGTGACCGCTCTCAACCCTCCAACTATCGTCCAATTGCTCTTATCTCTTGTCTTTCTAAAGTTTTTGAAACTATTCTTGCTTCCAAATTTCTTAAGCATTTCTCTTCTCATAATTTGCTCTCAGATCGCCAGTATGGCTTCCTTAAGGGTCGCTCTACTGGTGATCTTCTTTCATATCTTACTAACTCTTGGTCATCCTCCTTTCGGGACTTCGGTGAGACTTTTTCTATTGCACTAGACATATCGAAAGCCTTCGATAGAGTCTGGCATAAATCTTTAATTTCTAAACTACCCTCCTTCGGTTTCTATCCCTCCATCTGTGCCTTTGTCTCTAATTTCCTTTCCGGCCGTTCCATAGCCGCGGTTGTGGACGGCCATTGTTCACTTCCTCACCCTATAAACTCCAGTGTTCCTCAGGGCTCTGTCCTATCTCCTATTCTCTTTCTAATTTTTATAAATGATCTCCTTAACTGTACCTTAATTCCCATCCATTCATACGCAGACGACTCAATCTTACACTACTCCATTAGTTTTTCAGAACGCCCCAGCCAGCAATCCCTCAACGACAAACGTAATGAAGCCATAGAACTCTTAAATTCTGATCTAAATACTATTTCCAATTGGGGCAGAGAAAACCTTGTTAACTTTAATGCTTCCAAAACCCAATTTCTCCATCTATCTACCCGTCAGGTTCTCCCAGCGGACTATCCCTTATTCTACAACAATACAAAAATCAACCCTTCATCTTCTCTCAATATTCTTGGTGTCTCTTTTTCTGCTGCTCTCATTTGGAAGGACCATATTACCAGTCTTGCTAAGGCAGCCTCCCAGAAGCTGGGTGTGCTCAACCGCCTTAGGGGGTTCTTTTCCCCTGCACAGCTTCTTGCTCTCATAGTGCGCCCTTGTATTGAGTATTGTTCACATGTGTGGGGAGGTTCCTCTCACACCGCTCTCCTAGACAAAGTTGAAAGGAAGGCCTTTCGTATCATTAACTCCCGTCCACTCACCAACTCTCTGCAATCTCTCTCTCTCCGCCGCAATGTTGCATCTCTCTCGCTATTCTATCGCTACTATAATAATCAGTGTTCCTCAGAGCTATCCCGGTGCATACCACCTCCTTTACGTAGGGCACGTGGTACCCGTCTTGCAACTCAATCCCACCCCTACTCTGTGCAACTCTCCAACCCAAGAGTGAAACGTTACTCTCAAACTTTCTTCTACTCAACAGCTGAGCTCTGGAACTCTCTCCCAGAATCAGTCTTTCCCTCTTCATATGACTTAAATTGCTTCAAACTCCGTGTGTCCAGGCATTTTGGCTCGAACGTCCCTTGATTTTGGCCCTGTCACTCTTTCAACTATGGGGGAGGCACTCGCTATAGGCAGTTATGCCTTTTGCCTCCCTCAATCACATAGAGAAAAAAAAAAAAAAAAAAAAAAAAAAAGGCTGGGCCACATCTATTGAAAGAAATTAATATATTGATAAATACGTTCTAATATATTACATAATTAGGCTATGGAGGATTGATGATATAAGTAACACCCCGTTCTTAACATTAATCATCCATTACAATCCCCAATGTACATGAATAAACTAATGAAAGCATATGGCCCTCCCGGGATTCCAACTCGGGACACCACACCCAGAACATAAGCATCTAAACCATTACACCACCAACACATATTAGGCTAAGTTGAGTTAGTTATAAAGTTATCCTGGGGTTAATTTCCGTGTCGACCATTCGAACATTATATGGGTATGTTATGGTGACCGGTCAACTCAACCAGTAGACCATTTCAACCAGTAGCTCTCAATCAGTACCAAATCAACTAATACGGTGACCTGGCACACCGTGACCTGGCACAATTGATGCGACAACTTTCCCCGAGACTAACAAGAAAAGTACAAATAGCACAAGAAACGGGTGCTTCAAATTGGCTGACAACACTACCAATCAAGGCAAAAGGCTTCAATCTAAACAAACAAGAATTTAATGATGCTATTGCACTGAGGTATGATTGGCCGATTGAAGGACTGCCCGATCGATGCGTTTGTGGAATCAACAACGATGCAGACCACAGCATGATATGTAAGAAGGGAGGATTCATCAGCATCAGGCACGATGAAGTAAGAGATGTAACGGCGAACATGCTCAGGGAGGTGTGTCGAGATGTGGTGCGCGAACCATCACTCATTCCCTTGGAGGGAGAGATCTTGCAGCACAGGACGGCCAACACATCCAACGAAGCACGAGTGGACGTTAGTGCAAGAAGTTTTTGGACAAGAGCACAGCGAGCATTCTTTGACGTAAGAATATTCGACCCAATGGCCCATAGCTACAGCGGGCTGTCTCTGGAGGCTGCACACAAGAGGAATGAACAAGAGAAGGTCAGGGCATATGGGGAAAGGATCTTAAATATCGAACATGGCAGCTTTACCCCACTAGTCTTCACCACATCTGGAGGGATGGGACCTAGGGCCCAGTGCTTCTATTCAAGGCTTGCAGAGATCATCGCAGAGAAGAAGAAACAGCCCAGGAGCCACGTTGTAGCCTGGATGAGGTGCCGTCTATCTTTCTCGTTGCTCAGATCAGCACTACTATGCCTGCGGGGAACAAGACTGTCTGCACCACAACCAGCGACGGTGGCAGAAGTGGACTACGAGGCAGCAGTGGCAGAGGGTCGCATAGGAAGGAGACTGGATTGAAGTTGCATGGTGTTGAATAGTAATATCTGATGCTTGTAAAATAAAATGTATGAACAATATTAAATAAAAACCAATGTAGTAGTAGTAATCCACGATGATGAGTCTGAGTGCTGACCCCGGAATAGTAAGTAGCTGAATGACTACCAAGTCGGACGCTTTGATGACTGTTCTGACCTGGTTTAGGGTCCAAAGAGGGGATGCACAGGCTGAGTGGTTAATAAAGTAGAAAAAAAAAATCAACTAATACGGTTAGGTTAGGTTAAGTTAGTACTATATTTTGGCACTGGTTTGGTTGGTATGGGTTAATTTGGCACTGGTTGAGAGCTACAGGTTGAAATGGTCTACTGGTTTAGATGACATGGAACCGTATGTTATAGCAACGCAAGTACGTTAGTTCCGGAGGTTTTGTTTTTCTTGATGCTTTTCTCTCGTATATTATATTTGGTTAGGCCTAGGTTAAGGGGAGGCAGACCGCTTTTCTGGACCCCCTTTTCCCTAATGTTTAGCCCCACTAGTTTTGAGATTATGAGACGTTCGGCTCATTAGTTTGGCGATTTTAACACCTTTCGCCCCATTTCGTTGTCAATTTTAAGACCTATCGTGCCATTTAGGTGTCGATTATTTCCTGTCGAGCGATAGCGAGCCTCCAATTTTAAAAGGAACCGGCCTACCGAAAAATTTACAAATTAATCTTGAAGGGCATAGGGGGTGTTTTTCTAAGCTTGACGGAAGTCTAGGGAGGAAACTAAAAAAATATATGAATAAATGAATTAATAGACCAAACAAACGGTCAGCCTCCCCTTAAAGTAGCGTGAGAGGCCATGTAGTTTTCAATAAAAATGAAGGTAACGTCCGTGTAAATGACATCAATATAGCATCAAATATGTAAGCGATTGAAACGGAACATTCACTATCTACCCGTGTAGGCTATATGGTGCAAAACCGAATTTGCGTACAATTGCCGACTTGCGAGTTTCGTTCTATAAGGAAGTTGGAGTTGTAGACATCGATATTTAGCAGAATTACGAGCTAAAATACGGTCGTAGTACATTCATAAATACATAAAGCCCAATTCAACATGCCCTTTAGCCATCTGAAACCTACATTATTATTGCATTTCTGTTTAATATCGATGTTTAAGGGGAGATTTCCACTTGAGATATTTTTTTCTGGACCCCTTTCTCCCTCATGTTTAGCCCCATTGTTTTTGAGATTTTAAGACGTTCGCCCTAGTAGTTTGGACATTTTAGGACATTTTGCCCCATTACTGTCAATTTTAAGACCTTTCGTGCCATGGTGTCGATTTTTTCCTGGCGAGCGATAGCGAGCCTGTAATTTAAGAGCAACCGGCCTCTGGCCGGGACATTTTTCTACCGAAAAATTTACAAATTTATCTAGGGGGTGTAATTTTAAGCTTGATGAAAACGTAGGGAACAAACTAAATACCTCCCCTTAAGGCTCCAACTTCCTTATAGCCTGAAACTCGCAAGTGGACAATAATAGCCTATGCATTACCGGGACCTTTGATGTATAGCCTACTTTACCAACAGTAATAGTTCTTACATAAGTACAATATATCTGCAACACACAAATAATAACGCCATATAATCATAATTGGCATTTATAATTGACCAACATTGTATATTATAACCTAGCCTTGGCGAGGTTATACTGAATATAGGCTAAACCGTTACCCATAACAATCCCACCCCACCTTCAGTTAGGTTAGGCTGCGTTAAACACCGGTAGTTGTTTGATTTAATATACAACACAACCTTACCTTGTGTCACGCAAAGGCTGTAGTCTACAAATAAAGCAGAACAAAATTATGATTATGGTAGCCTATTAAGTAACGTAACCATTAACTAAAACCCAGCTATGCAGCAACCGTGAAAGTATTTGGTTACACATTATAGAAATGTACAATTTTATACAATGTCAGAAACTAACTAACTTGGACTGTCATTCATTTAATATGCAATTAAATATCAATAGGGTTGTTTACTTCGGCTATACCGGTACCTTTTGGAAAATAAACACAAGGTACTGTACTGTACATTACTAGGCTACTACTTGTTTAGCCTAGCATAAAAAAACCCCGTTACAAGCTAGATAATCGAGTGAGTTGCCTCGTCATATGGAAGCATATGAAGGAGATTCATTCACGGCCACCCCCTCTCAGGGATTACGTCTGGCAATTAGATATAGATATTTAATCATAGTATGGTAGGGTAGATCGTTTAGTTTTCCAAACGTTAAGCAATTGTATTCAGCTGATGAAATGAAACTCTGGGCAAGAGTATATTAATAGGTTAAGAAAAACCTTTCGAGAAACGCATACACCTACGGTTGGTATTTTGTGTACTAGGCTACTTTTGTTAAAGCTAGACGTGTTTACTCAGTTTAAGAAAGAGCTCTCGTATTCCCGGCATTAGGATATATCTTATTACAAATGTATATGTGCATAAAATATTCGCAACAAGGGCTCAACAACTAATAATTTCTTACCAGTTACGACATTCCACAGCAACAGATACACCAAATCACACTGCTTATTGTCCATGTTACATATTTCCTGGCGATAATACTGAGCATTTCCACAGCCCATCACGGTTAATAAGGTTGTGGTAATAATTGAGGTAAGGAATTATATGTGTGGAGCAGGAAATTAGCAAAACAATCACACGAAAATACTGCCTGGCCGTCCTCCCAGATACAAGGCCTACGTACTCAAAGTGGTTTTCCCGCCAAAAAGTCATGTGACTCACAGCTTGTATTATATCACCACACATACATTTTATTGATACAACACCTTTATTTTGTCAACATGAATTCCAATTATTTATAAAAAAGAAAGTTCATGAAATATAACTTGAAAAAGATGCTTGAACAGTTTCATATATAAATGAAGGTAATAGAAATATCCGGCAACTTTAGTGATACATTATTGCCTCATTTTCTAGATACATTGCAAGGGTATAAATTGAGTTTAACCATTATATAAACAAATATTAAGTATTTAGTGAACTTAATTTATATCAGTGTATATAGGCTGCTACAGGTCAGGTCAGGTGGAGGTATTGAGGGATAAGCCTTTACAACGGCACCTCGTATAGCTACTTTCTACTTTTCCTATTATTCTGAAGTGTAGAGAGGGGAGGAGTGTTGGAGAGAAAGGAAGCTGTTGGAGTGGCTTTGTTATGTGTTGTTGTTTTTTTTTAGTCTGTATACGTCATCGAGGTGTCCCTCGACTGGGTGCAAGAATGTGAAACACGCTAGGCTAGGACATACAGTCCTACCACACCCACTAAATGTCCGCCATGGCTGGGATCGAACCCAGGTCAAGCAGATGCACACGTGACCGTGTTCACCACTCGACCACCATTATATGTTCATAAAGAACATATATGGTATATAGTCAGTATTTCTTTAATTATTCAACACCATGGTTTTACAGTGAATGCCTGTAATATATAACAGATATTATCTGTAGTTTAAGTTTACTGTGAATTTTCTGTTGATAAATATAGATAAAAACATGTAAAAAATACAGATATGTTTTACAGTGTAGACACACAGACCCCGAGGTCCCTACTAGGCAGTCCGGTTTTACAAACTATTCTTTTTTTCTATTTTTTTAGAGAGAGAGAGTGAGTGAGGGGGGATATAAATGAAGAACCTTGGATATTTGATACTGTAAAGAAATGGGCGGAGTTAGTTCCATATAGAAGGCTCTCAGTAGCCTATGTAAAGGGATACCTCTGTCGACTAAACTAATTAAAACTCTCTCTCTCTTGAAATATCCAAGGTCTATATAATTATACTGTAAATGTATGTCTCTCTCTCTCTCTGACCACCTCGTTTGGATCATAAGGTCTGTGTGGCCTATGTACCTATGTAAATCTATGCCAATATCTCTCTCTCTCTATAACGTGACCCAAATACTTACATATGTACCCCTACTTACACACATCCCCCCCCCCCCTCCAACTACTAACATTACTAATAACCCTCACACCAATTTAAGGGGAGATGGGGCGTTTTTTTGGCCCCCCCCCCCCCCCTTCTTCCTCATGTTTAACCTCAATAGTGTTCAGATCTTATAACATTCGGCTCATTAGTTTAGCAATTGTAATGTCAATTTGTCAATGTCAAGACTTTTCGTGTCATTTAGGTGTCGATGTTTTCCTGGCGAGCGATAGCAAGCCTGAAGTTTAAGAACCACCGGATATTTTGATATCGAAAAATTTACAAAATTATCTTGAAGGAGGGTCTTGGGGTGGGGGGGGGGGAGGGGAGGAGGTCTTTTAAGCTTGATGAGAAGGTCTAGGAAGGAGACTAAGAACATTACAATACAATATATAAATGAGTCAATAAATAGGGTCCCTATCCCCCCTTCATACGATACTGAGAGATGATGACTTAAGATTGTCTTGGGGGTTTATTATAAGTTATAAGGGGAAGGGGGAGGGGGGGGGGGTGATAGCCCACACGGGAGGACCTTAATTATATTGCCAACTTTCCGAAGCTCACATGAAGACAAAAGTAGACAGACATGGACAGTTTAACATAGGACAAGCAAAGGTGTAGACAGGAAAAACACACACAAATACATACTATAATATTACACTGTACTATAGAGGTAAATAGGGACAGGCTAATTCAGTATTAAAAATAGACTGGCATTTACCGGAGAGAGAGAGAGAGAGAGAGAGAATGAGTGAGAGAGAAAGATTAGAGAGCCTGTCCACTAAAGCCTCTCAAAAAGGACAAAGCAAGACGAGGCTGCAACACACAACAGAACGCCAATAGAGAGAGAGAGAGAGAGGCTTGTTTGCTCTATCGGATTGGTAACTTTAAACCACTCACTTGGCCTCACTCTCACTCTCTTTCTCTCTCTCTCACTGTTACTCTCATTCTCTGTATCACTTTCACACTCTCTCTCGTTCTCTCACTCACTCTCTCTCTCTCTCTCACACACACAAACACACTTTTTCATATTCTGACTATCTCTCAATCAATCACCCTCACTCACACACTCTCACTCTCACTCACTCACTCTCTCTCTCCACACACACACACACACACACACTGTCTCTCTCTCTCTCTCTCTCACACACATAAAACGCACTCATTCATATTCTCACTGTCTCTCTCTCTCTCGCTCTCGCTCTCTCTCTCTCTCTCTCTCTCTCACACCGACTCCACAACCGCAGGTCAAGGTTACCCTCCTAAATTAGGTCATTCTGGTGGTTATTCCTATATAGTTGTGGTAGTACCGGTAGTGGTACCTTATTGTGGTGGTTGTTGATATGGTAGTAGTGGTACCTTACTGTTGGGGGACTAGATATGGTTGGTAGTGTGGTTGTTGTGGTAGTAGTGGTATCTTATTGTGGTGGTTGTGGTAGTAGTGGTGGTGGTGGTATTTTAGTTGTGGTAGTAGTGGTACCTTACTGTTGGGGGATTAGATATGGTTGGTAGTGTGGTTGTTGTGGTAGTAGTGGTATCTTATTGTGGTGGTGGTGGTGGTATTTTAGTTATGGTAGTAGTGGTACCTTCCTGTTGGGGGACTAGAGATGGTTGGTAGTGTGGTTGTTGTTGTGGTGGTAGTGGTATCTTAGTTGTGGTGGTTGTGGTAGCAGTGGTACCGGTACCTTATTGTCATGGTTGTTTATATGGTAGCTGTGGTAGTTGTGGTACCTTCCTGTTGGGGGACTAGAGATGGTTGGTAGTGTGGTTGTTGTTGTGGTGGTAGTGGTATCTTAGTTGTGGTGGTTGTGGTAGCAGTGGTACCGGTACCTTATTGTCATGGTTGTTTATATGGTAGCTGTGGTAGTTGTGGTACCTTCCTGTTGGGGGACTAGAGATGGTTGGTAGTGTGGTTGTTGTGGTGGTAGTGGTATCTTAACCCCTTCGGTACAGGCGACATTTTTAAAGGACATTTTAGCTACATTAGATGATTTTATGTAGTTTAAGAAGGATCTGTGGTAGTATAAAGGGTTAAGTGAAGGGTTCGAAGCCTGTTGAATGCTGGAGGCCCTTTCTAAACTGCATAAAATCGCAGCGCCGGTGAGTGTGTGTGTGTGTGTATGTGAGTCAGTGAGTGTAAGTGTGTGTGTGTATGTGTGTGTGTGTAATAGGATTGTCAACACGTCGGATTAGAAACATAAGCCCTTGGATGACGAGCGAACTCATTTATCTTACAACAGACAGACAGACATACATACATACAGACACAGAGAGCTAAACAGACAGACAGATGCCGTACATATATACAGTATATAAAAAGACGCAGACAGATAAATAAATATAGACAGACAGACACACAGATAGACAGACAGACAGATAGAGACAGATAGACATAGAAGTAGGGGTACCGGGTAGTGAGATAACAAAGGACAGACGGGTGAAATAATGTTTGCCCTGTCGCTCTTCCAGCTCTGGGGGAGGCACTCGTCGCAGGCGGTTTCGCCTTTTGTCTGCCTCATTCACATAGGAATATATATATATATATATATATATGAGAATATATCACAAATACAGGTGAGCCACTAAATGTTTCTAGTCTCTCAGTGGGGATCGAACCATCGACCATGGTCGATGGTTCGATCCCCACTGAGAGACTAGAAACATATATATATATATATATATTCATGTTAGTCCCATTAGTTTTCAAATTATAAGACGTTCGGTCCATTAGTTTGGCGATGTTATGACCTTTCGTCCCATTTATTTGTCAATAGTTAAACTGTTCGTGTCATTTAGGTGTCGCTTTCTTCCTGGCGAGCGATAGCGAGCCTGTAATTTAGGAAAAACCGGCTTTCGGCCGGAACATGTTTCTATCGAAAAATGTACAAATTTATCTTGAAGAAGAGTCTTGGGTGGGTGTATTTGTAAGTTTGATGGAGATCTAGGAACGAAACTCAAATAAAAACAATAATAACAAAAATACATAAAGGAACGAATAAATACGACCACCTCCCCTTAAACTGCATCCAATCGTCTAATAGCAGCCCGAATACAGTACAAAAAGACGGCGGCGGCACAGAAGGGGTTAAGGGGAGGTCTCCACTTGAGGGATTGTTTTCTTGACCACTTTCTCCCTCATGTTTAGCCCCATTGCTTTTGATATTATAAAACGTTTGCCCCATTAGTTTGGCGATTTTAAGAACTTTCACCCCATATTAAGACCTTTCGTGCAATTCAGGTGTCGATTTTATCCTGGCGAGCGATAGCGAGCCAGTAATTTAAGAGGAACCGGCCTTCGGCCGGGACATTTTTCTACCGAAAAATGTACAAATTTATCTTGAAAGGGACTCAAGGGGGTGTAATTTTAAGCTTGATGGAGGTCTAGGGAACAAACTAAATACCTCCCCTTAAGGCACTGACTTGGAACACCTTAGGCCGCTACTTATTAAGGGGGCCCACCTCGCTTTTTCTCTCTTTCTCTCTCTCTCTCTCTCTCTTTGGCTTGTATCCATTCGGCCCCATTCAGCCAACTGTTTTAAGACTTTTACCCCCCATCCAGGTGTCAATATTTTCCTGGCGAGCGGTAGCGAGTCAGCATATATATATTTTTGTTTTGACAGCAAGCTAAATTTGTACATTTTTTTGATAAAAAACATTTCTCCATACAATGCTGGCAAGAAAGAAATTGACACCTGGATGGGGATAAACGTCTTAAAACAGCATGGGGCCAAATGGATACAAGCCAGAGAAAGAGGGAAAAGGAGAGAAAGATAAAAAAAAGCAGGTGACCCTCCCTTAAAACAACCACATATTTATTCCAGTTATTTGGTTATTTACGTCTAGATGTTTTTCCAATACGGAAGGCGGAGTCATTTCATCCTTTATAATGGAACAACCTGAGAGAGAGAGAGAGAGAGAGAGAGAGAGAGAGAGAGAGAGAGAGAGAGAGAGAGAGAGAGAGAGAGAGAGAGAGAAAGAGAGAGAGAGAGAGAGAGAGAGAGTGAGAGTGAGTGAGTGAGTGAGTTACAAGGAATAGTTAAAGGTAGCGCCAACGACCTTGACAATAATCTTGATCCCTGACCTCTCTGTAACTCAAAAGGGCCTAGAGCAAACTGGCTGTAAATTTCCACGCATATTTCCTGGTGGACTCTTCCCAAATGATAGAAACGTCTGCCCGATTGCTTTAAAAAAATCGAGTTATAAGAAGTTAAGGGGTCAAGATTAGTGTCAAGTTCGCTGGCGCTACCTATAGTATCTCATAGACCTTGCGATATTTTTTCCGGGAGATAGGCTACTCGAACTGGAAAGAGAGAGACTGTTTAGTGCACTACACTCATTACAGAGTGTGCAGAATACTAGCTACTCTCTCCTTGAACTGCTCTACTCAAGAACTGTTTACAACTTATGAGGGAAGTTTGTTCCAGGTAGAACAGATATTATATGTGAAATAGCTTCCACAAATACTAGTGCTGAATCTTTCAATTCTAACTTCTAGTCATGATTGCGTGTTGTATTCATGTTGAGACTAAACATTTTGCTGCAAGCTACATTGTCAAACTCAATAAGTATATTTGTAAAACTTCAATGAGTTGAACGAACGTCTTAAAATATGAAAACTAATGGAGCTAAGCATGAGGGAGAAAGATGTCCAGAAAAACAGCCCATCTCCCCAAATGTACCGGCGACGTCTTTTTTGCTTATTGTTCACTACATTTAGACAATGTTATGAAGCTTAGGAAGGTTATATGGTAGCTCGAAGGATTACTTGAGATAGTCAGTAGTCTTTTAATGGGTAGAGGTTCTTCCTAAGTGAATAAAATGGTCTAATAGTTGCCAGAACATACTAAAATACGGACCGGTATCGTACGGGTTACCCATTCAGTACCGGTGATGTCCTTTTCACTATATTCTGGCAACTAGTAGCCGGTTTTATTAAGGGGAGGTATTTAGTTTGTTCCCTAGACCTCCATCAAGCTTAAAATTACACCCCCTTGAGTCCCTTTCAAGATAAATTTGTACATTTTTCGGTAGAAAAATGTCCCGGCCGAAGGCCCGATTCCTCTTAAATTACAGGCTCGCTATCGCTCGCCAGGATAACATCGACACCTGAATAGCACGAAAGGTCTTAATATGGGGTGAAAATTCTTAAAATCGCTAAACTAATGGGGCAAACGTTTAATAATATCAAAAGCAATGGGGCTAAACATGAGGGAGAAAGGGGTCAAGAAAAAAATCCCTGAAGTGGAGATCTCCCCTTAAGCTTAGGAAGGATGTTTACCCGTTAAAAGATTACAGACGATCTCCATTAGTCCTTTTTTTAGCCATCATATATCCTTCCTAAGCTTCATAAAATCAACTTAAGGGAGGAGGGGGGGGGGGGACCTTTTTGTTCTCCTTTTCTCTTTCTCTGGCTTGTATCCATTCGGCCCCATTCAGCCTAAGGCTTTAAGACGTTTATTCCCATCAAGGTGTCAATTTCTCCCTGGCGAGCGATAGCGAGCCAGTATTGTATGGAGAAATCTACCGAAAAATGTACAAATTTAGCCTACTGTCAAATTTTGTGTTTGTTTTAAATATGGTGGCTAGATACCGCTCGCCAGGAAAATATCGACACCTGGATGGGGATAAACGTCTTAAAACAGTAGGCTGAATGGGGCCGAATGGATGCAACCCAGAGAGAGAGAGAGAGAGAGTAAAACGAGGTGGGTGCAGCTGAAATAAAAACATTAAATACGTCATCGGCACTGAACGGGTTGCTCATGTATAAACCGGGACAAAAGCTCACAGCCATTCATTTATATATATATTTTTTTGTTGGCATGTTTTTCTTTTTACCCCACTTATTCAAATATCTAGGACGCGCGTAATTGCTCATGTAATTGAAGTCCATTTTTTTTTTTTTTTTTTTTTTTTCCCGGGAGTTATGGCTTCAGATTTTTGGCCTCCTTTAAGGGAGCCCACCTCGCTTTTTTTTTCTCTTTCTCTCCCTCTCTCTTTGGCTTGTATAATTATATTCGGCCCCATTCAGCCTACTGTTTTAAGACGTTTACCCCCATCCAGGTGTGAATATTTTCCTGGCGAGTGGTAGCGAGCCAGCATATATATATTTTTGTTATGACAGCAAGCTAAATTTGTACATTTTTCGATAGAAAAATTTCTCCGGCGAAGCCGGATTTTTCCATACAATGCAGGCTCGCTATTGCTCGCCAGGAAGAAATCTACACCTGGATGGGGATAAACGTCATAAAACAGTTGGCTGAATGGGGCCGAATGGATACAAGCCAGGGAAAGAGAAAAAAGGAGAGAATGATAAATAAAAAGTTGGTGACCCCCCTTAATCCCTGCTGTACCGGCGACGTAATTTGTTTTTATTTCACTGCATTTAGACGATTTTATGAAGCTTAGGAAGGACCCTGGCTATTATTGCCGTCCCCTTGGTTTTGGATTAGATTTTTGTCTACTTCCTTTGTGATCTGGAAAGTCCTTGCACGAGAGAGAGAGAGAGAGAGAGAGAGAGAGAGAGAGAGAGAGAGAGAGAGAGAGAACGCAGATATTCCGCTTGACCAATTTAGACCACTTGACATCAACAATACAATAGCTAAAGATTTGATTTTTTAAGCTATTTTGACAACTGGGCGACACAATTTGGAGACGCCAATAAACTCAAGTTTATATTGTGCTCTGGACGAGGGCTGAAGACAGGATATTATTAGAACTACCACCCACACACACTCACTCCCACTCACACTCGCTCTCTCACACACACGCACACGCACACACAACAAACATCCACTACACATAAATATGCACGCTCATATTTTGTATATAGCTGTGTGATATACCAACTTGTTCCTACACTTACCCACCCTATTCAACATCTAATAGACACAAATACAGCCCAGACAGCTGAGACATGACTTATTAGCGCCACCGTAGGCCTACCTGTGATCGTTATACAGTATAGCCTATATAAATAGTAAACCAAACATGAGAGACCCAAGTATTTATGGCAGAGTGTCTTTAGTAGAGTGAAGTTCTCGTGTTACTCTTTTTCTATGGTGTGTGTGTGTGTGTGTGTGTGTGTGTGTGTGTGTGTGTGTGATGAGAGTGAGAGAGAGTGTGAGTGAGTGTGTCTGTAAGTGAGAGTACAAAGGAAAACAAGCAACAACAGGTCATGCGACCCCTCGAGGTTACTTGCCCTCCAAAACACTGCTGTTCCAAGTGTTGCAACAGTATTTCGGAGAGAATGTAGGAAAGATGCGAGAAGGAAGTGCTGCCCTGGGGCGTATGGGTGAGAGAGAGAGAGTACTGTGTTTGTGTGAGAGAGTTTATGTGTCTGTGTGTGTATGAAAGAGAGAGACTGTGTACATGTGTACATGTATGTGTATATACGCATGCGTATTAGATGGCGTGTATATGTTTGTAAGTACAGTACATTTGTGTTTACGTGTTGCTATGCCAGTAATGAGGAAGTGGGAGGAGAGAGGTGTCAGGGTGGTTGCTTCCTTGCATATGTTTACTTTATAGAGGGGGGTTTATAGTTCACCTTAACCTTCACACTCGCTTACTCACACACACACTCTCTCTCTCAGCTACTCTCATTCACTCACTCACTCTCCCCCGTCTAACTCTCTTACTCACTTCACTTTCACTCTCTCTCTCTCTCTCTCACCCTTTCACTCACTCACTCTCCCCCTGTCTCTCACTAACTCTAACTCACACTCACACACTCTCTCTCTCAGCTACTCACTCTTTCACTCACTCACTCTCCCCCCTGTCTCTCACTAACTCTAACTCACACTCACACACTCTCTCTCTCAGCTACTCACTCTTTCACTCATTCACTCTACCCCTTGTCTCTCACTAACTCTAACTCACACTCACACACTCTCTCGCTCTCTCTCAGCTACTCACTCTTTCACTCACTCACTCTCCCCCTTGTCTCTCACTAACTCTAACTCAAACTCTCTCTCTCTCACTCTCAGCTACTCACTCTTTCACTCACTCACTCTACCCCTTGTCTCTCACTAACTCTAACTCACACTCTCTCTCGTTCTCTCCCTTTCTCCCTGCTACGCACTCATTCACTCCCTCATTACACCTTTCTTCTACCTGTTCTACCTCTTTATTCTACCTACAGAAAAACTAAAAAACAAATCAAATAAAAGAAACAGCAAAAAATGTGAACAAAAAACGTCTTGTTATTGCCTAACTAATGGAGTGAAACAAGTCAAATCCAAAAAAAGACCACCGTCGGACCAAATAGGGTTAAGCGGGGTTTTTTTCCGGTAACTCTAACTTTATATATATATTCTAATTTATTAATTTCACTTCACACACCAAGCACCTCCCAACGAAATTAATGAAAGCAGCGGGATTCGAACCTACAGATCTTAAACACTCTAACCATTACACCATCAAGACAGTTATATAAGTACAGCACATGACCACGATTCATATCCATTTATCAAATACTGGATATAAATCTAATCATGTACTGGACCCAACTGCCTAATGCTTAGGCAAAAGGAAAGACTATTCATGGGGCACAGATCACATAGACTAACCTCGTCACCAAATATTCTTGAACATATTGATAATCTAATTTATTAATTTCACTGCACACACCAAACACCTCCCAACATTATATATATATATATATATATATATATATATATATATATATAATCGGTATTTCTGTTACCTTAATTAATCTACCGTCATATTAGGTGCAGATAAACGGGCAAAATGGTCTCCAAATGTTGCCAGAAAAAGCCAGAAAAATTAAAAACAGCAGAACGAACATTGAAGGAAAAATGTTGGTGTAATTCCGTCAATATCTTCGTACCCTCATTCCTCTTTAGCTGCTAAACGTTTTCCCATGTTCTATGGATATGGATATTATAATAATAATGTATACACCACTATTGTCCAACACCATATGGCACCACAGACACTTTAGACTTGCGGGCGCCTCTGGCACCCAGGCCTGTGGAGGCAGCAAGTCCTTCAGTTCACACCAGACTCTCACATAACCAACTAGCGTCTCGGCGCTCCTGTACTCAACCCTAGCCAATAAAGGATTGAAGAGTACTGGTGTTATATCTCCATTCATCTTTATTATATGGCGCAGTGTATATCAGTATCTGAACCTACATGGAGAACCTGCACTACCTAGCTGAGGCTGCAGCCGCTGTGGAAGCCGGCTTGCCGCCATGCGGTCCCTACCCGGCTACATCTACCTCCCAACCGGTCGAGCCTTCATTGCCCGATGCCCTGTCTCCATACCCATCCATCATCTACTTGAATGAAAGGATCGACGCCCTCCAATCGAGTATCGCCACCTTTCTACAGCATCACCAGGATCAGCAGAATCTACAACTACAACATCGCCCCGCGACAGCTCCACCACCGCCCCGCCAGGATCTACAACATCGCCCCGCGACAGCTCCACCACCGCCCCGCCAGGATCTCCAGCCCCACCAGCCTCTACAACATCAGCCCCAGGCCAGTAATGTTACCCACCAGGCTGACCCATCCTTTGCCTCACGCCCCACCAGTGATACACTTATTCATCCCTCTACACAGGACACCCACACCTCATACATCTCCCCATGTCTCAGTGCCCCACCATATGCCAGTTACCCATGTCTCAGTGCCCCACCATATGCCAGCTACCCATGTCTCAGTGCCCCACCATATGCCAGCTACCCATGTCTCAGTGCCCCACCATATGCCAGCTACCCATGTCTCAGTGCCCCACCATATGCCAGTTATTCCCCACATGTCTTTATTACATATGAACATGACTAATCCCCTTACCCACCCTCTCAAGAGCGAATATCCCACACCCTCCCCAACTGACGGCCAGGCCCACACTGGTGCCGGTAGCGACGGTCGGTATTACGGCGACCATTATGCCCCCCCTGGCTATCGTACGGCTGGCACCAACCCTCACGGCGCAGCCCCTTCTGCGCATGACGTCATCATACCACCACCGCCTCAAGTCCCTTCCTACCCGCCCAGCCACGCCCCGCCCGCCCCGCCGGGCTGCCCCTACGCGGCCCCAGGCCGCTTTACATATGCCGGGACACGCCCTACGCAAATTCTGGGCTGATTGGGAGGTCTACAAGCGGCTCGTCCTTCTAACCACCACACCAGGCTACCATCGAGCTCTACCAGACGTGCGACGCTGCCCTTCAGAGCGCCATATTTGCTCACAATCAGGCGTTCTCCTCATTGCCAGAAATCGACCTAGCAACTCTCATCACACAACTCGTCCACCGACAACGGAACCGCGCAGCCGCTCGCCACCACTTCCGGTCTCTTCTCCAACAACCTACTGAACAGATCCGGGACTACGTCACACGTATACGGAGGCCACTTTGGACTGTGGCTTTACCTGCCCCTGTTGCCACACTGATGTCTTCTGACGAACACATACGGGACCAAGTGACTATCGGGATTAGTGATTCGTCCCTTCAGCAAGATGTTTTAACTAAAGACCGCACCCTACCTACCTTACAAGATGTTATCAACTACTGTGTGGGGTTCGAATCTGCGGCACTCGATCAGACGGCAATGCAACCGGGGGTACATGCTGTGAAATCACCATACCAGCGTCTCAAGAGTACTTACCCACGCCCCGCCCCTATCCAGCCCCCCGCCCAACCCACTCAGCCCCCGTCGCCCGCCCCACCACCTCCCCACGTCGGCCCCACTTCATCTCCCACACGTTGCTGCCCGTGGGGCCTATCTTCACATTCACAAGCCCAACGATCTTCGAAGTGTCCTGCATGGGGCAAGACCTGCACGGCGTGTAATAAACCTAACCACTTTGCCAAGGTTTGTAAATCCACCTCTTTCCAGTGCAGTGGGTGCGGCCTATCCACACACTCTCGAGCCGAACGCCCATCCAAATGCCCTGCTTGGGGCAAGACCTGCCCGTCGTGCAACAAACTCAACCATTACTCCACAGTTTGTCACTCCACGCCCTCACCTTCATCCGCGGCTGTTATCATTGGTACTCTCAAACAGGCTGTTAACAAACCACCACCCGCACGGCTCCCCTCCTTGCCCATTACCATTTTCTACTGCCATGTCGCCCCACTCTCACCCCACCAGCGTCACGGCCCACCCTGACACGGGCGCCCAAGTATCTGTGGCTGGTTTGCAATTACTACGGGCACTGGGCCTCCAACGCCACCACCTACAGCCTACTCACCAACGGATCACGGCCGTGGGGGGTCACACTCTCCAGGTCCTGGGTTATATGCCGACTACCATTACCGCCACCGACGTTGCCGGCACCCCCTACAGTACTGATGATGATATTTTTATTATTCAGGCACAGTCACCGTTATTTATTAGCATGTCAGCTTGTAGGGCACTACATATCATCCCTCCCGACTTCCCCACACCTACCCCCTGCATGGCCGCCCACACAGCCCAACCACCACCCACCTTGACCAGGACCCCTCCACCACACCGGCCCACTTCCCTCCCCTTCCCACCTAACGACCTGCACCTGTCTGACCTTCGTGACTGGTTCTTGTCACAGTTTGCATCTTCTGCATTTAACACCACCAGCGGCCCACTCCCCACGATGTCTGGCCCTCCCATGCACATCCACATCAAGCCTGGCGCATCTCCACGTGCCGTGCACACCCCTGCCCCTATACCACATCATTGGAAGGCCCAGGTCAAAGCAGATCTCGACAGGGACGTCGCACTGGGCATTATTGAGCCTGTCCCCATCGGTACCCCTACTACCTGGTGTTCTAGGATGGTGGTGGTCGCCAAGAAAACTGGACAACCCCGCCGTACAGTTGACCTGCAGGCACTCAACCACGCCTGCCTTCGGGAGACACATCACACCCCGAGCCCATTCAACTTGGCCCAATCCATCCCTGCAGGCACTCGTAAGACGGTCCTAGACGCCTGGAATGGATACCATGCTGTTTTACTCGACGAATCCAGCAGGGAGGCTACGACTTTTATCACGGAATTTGGCCGTTACAGGTATATCAGGGCCCCTCAAGGTTACTTGGCAGCTGGCGACGCCTATACCCGACGCTTCGACGCAATCATACAGGCTGTCCCTCGTAAGGTGAAGTGTGTCGACGACTCCCTTTTGTGGGACTCTTCAGTCGAGGAGGCATTTTGGCACACTTTTGATTACCTGGCCCTCTGTGCAACCAACGGTGTCACTTTCAACCCTGACAAGTTTACCTTCGCCGCCCCTTCAGTTGACTTCGCCGGACTCACCATCACAGACACTGGAATTAAGCCATGCACGTCCATGATTAAGGCCATCCGTGACTTTCCCACGCCCACAGACATCACAGGAGCCCGGTCGTGGTTTGGTCTCGTTGAACAGGTCGCCTGGGCCTTCAGCATCAAACCGGAAATGGCGCCCTTCCGGGAACTTGTGCAGTCCAAAACCCCCTTCCACTGGGATGAGGCACTCGACTGTACCTTTGCCACATCTAAGGACCACATCACACGCCTGGTTGAGGAAGGGGTCTGCTCCTTCGAGATCGGCAGACCCACGTGCCTCGCCACAGACTGGAGCAAAACCGGCCTTGGCTTCCTCCTACTCCAACAACATTGTTCCTGCCCCACCGCATCTGCCCCCACCTGTTGCAAGGTCGGTTGGAAACTTGTCTTCGCCGGCTCCCGTTTTTACCACACCTGCGGAGTCCCACTACGCACCCGTCGAAGGCGAGGCTTTAGCAGTGGCTGACGCCCTTGACAGATGCAGAATGTTTGTCCTGGGCTGCCCTGACCTCGTCGTCGTCGTGGACCACAGACCTCTACTGCACATCCTTAACGACCGGTCCCTGGACAACATACCAAACCCTCGCCTGTTCAAGATTAAGGAACGTACCCTACGATACCAGTTCACCATTCAACATACGCCTGGCAAATGGCACCGCGGCCCTGACGCTGTCTCCAGCTACCCGACCAGGCCCTCCGCGGACGCCCATGATGTGCATAGTGCGGCCGCCAGCGAGCTCGATATCCACTCAGTTGCCTTGGCCTCCCTCACCATGCTCGCCGCCATACCTGACCCAGTTGTATCATGGTCTGACCTTAAATCTGCCGGCCAACAAGACAGCGAGTATACCTCCCTTCTTCAGACCATCCCCGAGGGCTTCCCGGACTCCAGAGAGGCGACCGCCCCACAACTACGACAGTTCTGGGGTGTTAGAGACCGCCTCACTTCCGTCGACGGGGTAGCCCTCATGGATCAACGACCAGTCATCCCCCATCATCTTCGGTCCAGAGTTCTCGAGGCCCTTCACTCAGCTCATCAGGGTATGACTGGCATGAAGGCCCGTGCACGTGCGAGTGTTTACTGGCCAGGTATTGACAAGGCCCTACGCAACTGCCTGGATACCTGCCACTACTGCCGCGCCCACGCCCCGTCCCAGCCGAAAGAGCCACTCATGTCATCTGACCCACCCCAATGGCCATACGACCAGGTAGCCGCCGATTTTTTTCAGCACCAGGGCAAACACTACCTGGTCTACGTCGATCGCTTCTCCAGCAATGTCCACATCTTCTACCTGCCACCAGTAAATGTGATGCTCACCACCTCATCTCGGCGTGCCGTCACCTCTTCACCCACTACGGAGCACCCCGGGTACTGGCGAGCGATGGTGGGCCCCAGTTTACAGCCGGGGACTTCCAAGAATTCCTGGCACATTGGGGTGTGTCACAGCGGGTCAGCTCTGCGTTCTACCCTCAGTCTAATGGCCGCGCCGAGCTGGCTGTTTAAAGCAGCCCGCCGCATCATCGCGGACTGTACATCCCCCACTGGCTCTCTAGACAACAACGCCGCAGCCCGCGCCCTCCTCCAATACAGGAACACACCCCTCTCGACCATTGACAAGTCACCAGCTCAACTTCTCTTCGGCAGGACCCTACGGGACCACGTCCCCTGCCATCCTGCACTTCTCAACCTCCACCCCCACTGGCTTCTCTCGGCCGAAGCTCGTGAGGCAGCCCTTTTTCACCCTAACGCTGCCCTAGCGACATACTATAATGCTTCAGCCCGGCCTTTATCACCACTCCACGTCGGTGACCGGGTCTCCGTCCAGAACCAGGGGGGCAACAACCCGACACGGTGGAACAAGACTGGCACTGTAGTGGAGGTGCATCCACACCGCCAGTATACCATCCGGGTGGATGGGTCGGGGCGAGCCACACTCCGCAACCGCCGCTTCCTACGACAGCTTCGTCTACCGCCCTCCACTCAACCTACACCGCCCGACTCCACCATCGCCTCGTCGGACGCCAATAGGGGGGGGGAGATATAATAATAATGTATACACCACTATTGTCCAACACCATATGGCACCACAGACACTTTAGACTTGCGGGCGCCTCTGGCACCCAGGCCTGTGGAGGCAGCAAGTCCTTCAGTTCACACCAGACTCTCACATAACCAACTAGCGTCTCGGCGCTCCTGTACTCAACCCTAGCCAATAAAGGATTGAAGAGTACTGGTGTTATATCTCCATTCATCTTTATTATAGATATGCATATGGATTAGTGAACTGGGCTGAGTGAACCTGAGACTTGATCCGAACCTTGACTCTCAAAGGTTGTGTAGAAAACGGAATAGTTTAGCACCCACTATACTGTTTACCTTGGAACGTGTATGTATGTGTGTTGGCTTGTGTGTGTTGTGTAGGTGTGGGTGTGCAGGTGTGGATGTGTGTGTAGATGTGTTGTATGTGAATGTGTGGATGTGTGTTGTATAGGTGTGTGTGTGTGTGGGTGTAGGTGGGTGGGGAGGTGTGTGTAGATGTAGTTGTATGTGTAGGTGCGTGTGTGGGTGTGGGTGGGTGTGTAGCGTAGGTGTAGGTGTACCCAGGTGCTTATGAATACATAAATTAATACACTTTTCATTTCCAAGAGATCGTTCCTCGAGTTTCCTTTCATCCACCCACGCCGCAGTGAGGAGGGAATTTAAGGGGGTTCACCGTTGTTCTTATCTTTCTCTCCTTTTCTTTCTTTCTCTGGCTTGTATCCATTCGGCCCCATTCAGCCAACTGTTTTAAGACGTTTATCCCCATCCAGGTGTCGATTTTTTCCTGGCGAGCGAAAGCGAGCCAGCATTGTATGGAGAAATCCGGCTTCGCCGGAGAAATTTTTCTATCGAAAAATTTAGCTTGCTGTCAAAACAAAAATATACTGTATATATGCTGGCTCGCTACCGTTCGCCAGGAAAATATTGACACCTCGATGGGGGTAAACTTCTAAAACAGTAGGCTGAATGGGGTCGAATGGATACAAGCCAAAGAGAGAGAGAGAGAAAGATAAAAAAAAAGCGAGGTGGGCTCCCTTAATATACTTTATAGTGTTATAATACGTTACTGGGTGTGGGTGAGGGGGATTATGGTATATTACACACACACACACACACACACATATCACACACACACACACACACACACACACACACACACACACACACACTAATCACACACACACACACACACACACACACAACACATATCACACACCACACACACACACATACACACACACACCCACACACTAGACACACCACACACACACATACATCACATACACATACAACAAAACACACACCACCACTATCACACACACACACACACACTATCACACACACACACACACTATCACACACACACACACACACACTATCACATACACACACACACACACACATACACACACACACACACACACACACACACACACACACACTATCACATACACACACACACACACACACTATCACATACACATACACATACACACACACACACACACTATCACATACACACACACACACACACACACAAACCCCCCACCCCCTTCTATCCATCAGTGTGTGTGTGTGTGTGTGTGTGTGTGTGTGTGTGTGTGTGTGTGTGTGTGTGTGTAATATTCCATAATAAAGAAGTCAATAAATAAATACACCAACAAATAAACCCTACCCCCTTAACCCCTTCTTTACCGGCGACGACTTTATCATTTTATATTTAGAGGATTTTGTGCAGTTTAAGAAGGATCTGTTATATACTTTATATATATATACTTTATATACTTTATATACTTTATACTTTATATACTTTAATTAATTTCATTGGGGGTGTGGTGGTGAGATTAATAAAAATAATAGTAAAAAGGGTTAAGTGAGATAGTTCGAAGTCTGATAATTGCTGGAGGCCCTTTTTAAACTGAATAAAATCGCTTAATAGTGGCCAGAATAAAGTAAACAAGACGGCGGCGGTACAGAAAGGGTTAAATGAAGTGAAGATGTTATACTGTCGGTAGCGCCAACGGACTTGACAATTAGCTTGACCCCTTAAGTTCTCATAATTCAAAAGGGCGTAGAGCAAACTTGCTGTAAATATCCACACCTATTTCCTGGTGGGCTCTTCCCAAATGATATAAATGCCAGCTCGATTGCTTTCTTTAATTTTGAGTTATAAGAAGTTAAAGGGATCAAGATAATTGTCAAGTTCGTTGGCACTACCTATAGTTCTCCTAGCTTATAGTCTGTTTTGTTTTGTTTTCAGCTGAGGGTAAATTGCCATGTCCTCATCATGTTTACTCAGCTATTACGGAGATTCTGTACCGAAATATGTGGTTATTAATAAATGTTTGGTAATGATTTGATCCAGAGATATAGTAGTTTCATATCATTTCATTGGCCCCTTCTGTAATGGCAACGTCTTTATAATTCGATTTCAGCCACATTTAGACGATTTTGTGAAGCTTAGAAAGGTATAAAAGGTACCTATAAGGATGAATTGAGAGTCTTTTACCTTTTGATGGCTAGATGTCCTTCCTAAGCTGAACAAAATCGTCTAACAGTTGCCTGCATATAATGAAAAGTACATCACTGGTACAGAAGGGGTTAAGTCTCGAGATATAATGAAAAGTACATCACTGGTACAGAAGGGGTTAAGTCTCGAGATATAATGAAAAGTACATCACTGGTACAGAAGGGGTTAAGTCTCGAGATATCAGTTGCTAAAGGGTTCTAGTTAAGCCGGTATCACACGGGCGCTTTTTTCCTCAACACTGGTGTGGCAGCTTATGAGGTCAACATGTAAAATATTTCGGTTACCTAAATTCATCTATCATCAGTCTAGTTTCCGATACCAGTGCAAAATATTCCAGAAATGTTGCCAGAAAAATTATGATCATCGAATGTTGACTATAAAAGCTCTCGTGTGATACCGGCTTAAGGGGAGATATCCACCTGGAGGATTTTTTTCTGGACCCCTTTCTCCCTCATGTTTAGCACCGTTGCTTTTGAGATTTTAAGACGCTCGCTCCATTAGTTTGACGATTTTAAGAACCCTCACCCCATTTAAGTCAATTTTAAGACCATTCGTGCCATTTAGGTGTCGATTTTTTTCCTGGCGAGCGATAGCGAGCCTGTAATTTAAGGGGAACCGGCCTACGGCCGGGAAATTTTTCTACCGAAAAATGTACACATTTATCTTGAAAGGGGGTCTAGGGGGAGTAATTTTAAGCTTGATGGAAGTCTATGGAATCAACTAAAAACCTCCCCTTAAACCATCAGCTGGAAAAGTACATACTACAGAAGGGCGATGTTTCCTGTTATGTCTTTGTCACTATCATTCCAAGTCTGTATTTCTTATTGGGTGTATATTGTACGTTTTCTATTCTTTCTTTGCCACTATCATTCCAAGTCTGTATTTCTTATTGGGTTGTATCAGAGGGGTTGCAAGTAAATTGGTTCTGTAAATGGGTCCTGTTCTTTTGTGTGAATTGTTGAAGCAGCTGGTTGACTCCCACCGCTGGTCTTTGTGTAGGGTGTGTGTGTGTGTGTGTGAGTGTGTGTGTGTGTGTGTGTGTGTGTGTGTGTGTGTGTGTGTGTGTTTGTGTATGTGTGTGTGTGTGTTTGTGTATGCGTGGCTGTGTGTGTATGTGTCTGTGTGTGTGGGTGGGTGTGTGTCTGTGTAGGTGTGTGTGAAGGAGAGTGTGGTGTTGATTATGCGTGTGTGTGTCGGTGTTGATTATATGTTTGTGCGTGTGTGTGTGTGTGTGTGTGTGTGCCTGTGTCTGCGTGTGAGTATCTTTATCCGTGTTATTTGGAAGGTAACGAGATAGGGCTTGGAATTGAATGCGTGTGTACATCAGTTTGTGTGTGTGGGGGGGGGGGGGGGGGGGGGGGGTGGTTTGGGGTTTGGTGGGGGGGGGGGGGGGGGGTTGGGGGGGTGGGGGGGGGGGGGGGGGGGGGGGGGGGGGGGTAGAGAGAGAGAGGGGGGGGGGGTATGTGGATGACTGGTAAATCAGTGTTTTCTTAGTGCGTTTTCTGTTATGTGGTGGTCGTATTCTCCTGTTGTGAGTGTTGCGTGTACGTTTGTGTGTGTGTGTAGAACAGAGAGAGAGAGAGAGAGAGAGAGAGAGGAGGGAGAGGAGAGAAGGAGGAAGGATATAGAGAGAGAGAGACCATATAACTCAACAATACTCATATATCTGTAACTTATCTAATAAATCGTGCCCAAAAACAATATATTTTTACCTAGTGTACAAAGAGGTGGATTAGCCTATCGAGTTGAGATGAATATATTAAGGGGAAGTGGGTTATGTTTTCTCTCTCTGAACCCCCTTCTCCCTCATGCTTAGCCCCATTAGTTTATAGAATATAAGACGTTCGCCCCATTAGTTTGATAATTTTCAGATTTTTTGCTCCATTTATGTGTTAATATTAAGACCTTTCGTGCTATTTAGATCTCGATTATTTCCTGGCGAACGATAGCGAGCCTGCAATTTAGAAGGAACCGATAAATTACTAATTTATCTGGAAAGGGGGTGGGGGGGGGGGGGGGGGGGGGGGGGGGGGGGGGGGGGGGTGGGGGGGGAAGACCACTTGCTAGTTTCGTTTTATAAGGAAGTTGGAGCTGTAGACATTGATAATTAGCAGCATTACCAGCTAAAATACGGTTGTAGTACATTTATAATTACCGATACGTAAAACCAAATTATACGTGCTTTATATCCATCAGAAACCTAAATTATTACTGCATTTCCTTTAATACCGAATTTACGGCTCCAACTTCCTTATAGACTGAAACTGGTAAGTGGTCAATTAGCATATATATTGCCACATATATTACCACCCTCTTCTTCACGGATACGGTCGGCTCAGAGATTACGTCGGCTCAGAGATTACGTCGGCTCAGAGATTACGTCGGCTCAGAGATTTCGTCGGCTCTTCGTGGTTTGAATAACAACATTTACGGAAGGGTTTCTTCTGGATTCCCTTCTCCCTCGAGTTTAGCCCATTAGTTTACAGATTTTATGCTTGAAATAATTTATTTTTAACTTTAGCCTAAAAACGATACTTGTTAAGGTGAGTATTATTTATAAATGAGAGAGAGAGAGAGAGAGAGAGAGAGAGAGAGGCGGACGAGGGAGAGAAGAGAGGAGATGAGAACAAAATGAGAGTACAAAGGAAATCAAAAGTCAACAACAGATGCTAGTGACCCTTCTAGGCTGCTTTTCCTTCCTCAAACACTGAGGATCAAGTGTCCGAAACAGTGGTTTAGAGTGGGTTAAAGGGAACATTGGGAAGGAAAGGGAACTAATGTCCGTGGGCAGGGCAGATTAGGAAGTTAGTAGGGGACAGATGTGGTAGTAAGCTGAGGTGAGAGGGATTAAAATAAGTTTTTATTAGCATATTAGCAAACGCAAGTCAGTCGCGAGGAGAGAGCGAGAGAGATAGGGGGGGGAAAAAAAAAAAAAAGGCGGAGGGGGTGTTTGAGAGGGAGAGTGCGAGTAAGAGTGAGTTTATCGTATACTAATAAATCAAATTAAGGATAAAATGTAGGAAAGGGAGAGGGAGAACCTGACTGGAAGACTGGAGAACCTGACTGGATGACTGACTAGATAAATATTATAAAGAAAGCACTTGCTAACGAATTTCAAAGACAAAATACAAAACAAAACCCGAACACTCTGCGGTCTGTAGCCTACACACCCCACATCACCCATTCCACTCCGCATCACAGAAAACGGACGAGCGAGTACCACAGAAAACGTCCCAGCCTCCCTGACATCAAAGAGGGGGACTGAAGAGAAAACTGCTAAAGGAAACCACATTGGTAAACTGAGGCATAGAAAACAGGCGTCAGGGGAGCTTTTGACTTGGAAGGGGCGACTTTAACTCACTCAGCTCATTGGCTTTTGTAAATGTTGTCGGCTAGTTTGTCCGCTAAGATATTAAGATTGCAGACACACCTACACACACATTACAGATACACACAACCACACACACACGCCGTTGAATGCCCTACCACCGCCCCAGGTACCAGCACTTCACTGGGAATAATAATCTAGTCGGTTAAACTCCACAGTAATGAAAGTATAATAGTAATTGCTTATAGGCGACCATAGTTGCGGTTTGAGGGACTAGAACATGATTAGGATTAATAAGCCAGTATTCGGAGGAAGGGTAAGTCGTGAGGCGTGTGCATAAACCTTTAACCGTCTTGGTGGTTTAATGGTTAAGATGTCTAAAAATCTGTGTGTGATAACCCTGGTTCGAATCCTGGTGGATCACATAATACTTTCATTAATTTCATTGGAGGCGTTTGATGTTGTGGTGAAATTAATACAAAATAAAGTTGATAATCAGATGAACTAACCACTGCACAAGAAACTACACTCTTAATCATGCAGCACTATATTTCCATGTATAAGATCATGGGGAGGCACATTACTTATGTGGGCAACTGTACCTGTTCTAGTCTTAAGTTTCTCAGCACATAATAGGACCATACGCTCATACGGCTAAACATACGCGGCTCAAAATAAAACAAATTATAGTCGGTACCTTTACCCTTTGAGTACAGTGACGCTAATAAGTCATGTCTCAGCGGTCATTACGTTTGACTCGCTCTGTGCTGTATTAATGTCCGTCAGATGTTGAATAGGGTGGATAAGTGTAGGATCATGTTTGAATATCTCGCTCAAAATGAATAAATATCAAGTTTTAGATATTACTGATACCAATTATTGATCAACACATACTTGGTGCTGAGACATCACTTATTAGGCCGACTATACCGTACCAGCGACGTGTTATATTTTATTCTAGCTATATTTAGACGATATTATGTAGTTTAGGAAGGCTCTGTGGTAATTAAAACGGTTGGTTGAGATAGTCTGAAGCCATATTAATGCTAGAGGTGTTTCCTAATGTGAATAAAATCATCTAATAGTTGCCAGAATATGATGAATAGGACGTCTCTGGTACTGAATGGGTTAATTTTCTAAGGGTTTTGCTTGTTTTTGTCATTTTCGAGCGATGTAGTTTAGTTTGTCACCTAGGCTAACCAAAACGCCCTCCCGGACTTCCTTCAAACTAAAATATAATACCTGGTACCAACCCACACCTCATTCAAGCCCAATTTTCAAATTTTACGATTTATATAATTATAGCCTATATGTTCTAACACTGCCCGAACCACGGACACTAGAACCACATTTAGGACCCATTGAGAAACTCATGTAGACCACATTTGACCCATTTAGATCCCATTTCGACTACATTAAGAATTTAAGACCCCATTTAGAAATAATTTACACCCCATTAAGACCACATTTTGACCTATTTATACCCCATTAAAACCCAATTAGACCCCATCATGACCCATTTAGACCCATTACAACAACTCCTTCAGCATTTCAGCGCCTAAGCTCTTCAACTGTCTCCCCACTAATCCCTAAAAATATGTCATTCCTGTTACTTAGAGGTTTTCAAGAAACTCGAGATAACCTTCCTACAGAAGTATAGAAGACAAACCCTCCCACACTGGCCCATCCTACCATACGTGGCCACACTACACTATAGACAAGTTGGTTCATCGAGTACCACTTCATTGGAGGCAGCAGGGCCAGGGAGGAAGCAGCGGCAGTTCCTGTAGCTGAGGTCGTCGACCGAAATCTCCACAAGAATGAACAAGAATGAAGAATGAACACACCTTGGAATGCCACAGAGAGGATCGAACGTAGGAGGGGTGACCATTCATTGTTATGGGCAGATTAAAGAAAGGGGGGGGGGGGGGCGTGGTATTTGTGAGTTCAAAGGAGAGGTGGGGAGATTGGAAAGTTAGGTCGACAGATAGGTAGATGGATTGATAGATAGGTAGATAGATTGATAAATAGATTGATGGATTGATAGATAGGTAGATGTATTGATAGATAGGTAGATGTATTGATAGATTTAGGACTAGTAGATGAGAGAGGTAGATAGTGAGTTAAATAGAATTGATGATTGAGGAGATCGGTAGATTTATTGATACTAGAATATGGTAGATGGAATTATAGATAGATAGATAGATGGATTGATAGGTAGATGGATTGATAGATAGGTCGATGTATAGGTAGATAGATGGATTGATAGATAGATGGATTCGCATCGATAGATGATTGATTGATAATCGATAGAAGATGGATTTGGAATAATAGGTCAAATGGTTGATAGATAGGTAGATGGATTGATAGATAGGTAGATGGATTGATAGACAGATGGATTAATAGC
>JAVRFV010000388.1:0-12500 GCA_032716605.1 Paralithodes platypus
TTATTATGATTCCATTACTATAGACGTAAATAAAAATCCGTGCGGTAATATTTGATAGCTAATAAGAGATATTTATTGTTCCTCTTAAATCAAGGGAAGATGCCCACCAGATGATGTTAATAAGGGTGAAATCCCTCTAATTTCCGGTGGATTAACGACCTTATGTGGGGTGGCTAGATAGGAGGAGCGATCATGAATGTAATAATGCCTTTATCACGGAGTTTATGTAGTTCTTCAATATTTAGTGGCTTCTTTGGTCTGAGGGGGGGTTTGTTTAAGGCTACAAAACATGCTCTCTATCTCTCTCTCTCGCTCTGGAGTGATGTGTTTTTTTTCTTTCTTTTTGGGATGTGTGAATTATAAGATAAAATACGTTTGAAGGTGTGTGTTGAAGGTGTGGGGGTATGAAGGTGTGCATGTCATTTCCTTTCCATTTCTAACTATACTGTAAATCCCTTCAGGCGATTTCCAAGCCCTGTAAGGTTTTTCACTTCTAACTGTTTTCATGTACGGCAAGTTGCCGGAGGGTGGGGAGAGAGTCTTCATCTTTGCTAACCTTTCCTTCCACTTTCTCTTAGAGTTGCTATCGCTACTAGAATTAAGTCTTAACCACCTCGCTGGGATCGTAAGGTCTGTGTGGCCAGTGTATCTATGTAAATATATGTTTTATTATTTGTTTATATTTAAAACATATGCATCAGTATACATATCAAGGTTGCCTCTTCTCTCTCTCTCCCTACTATCTCTCTGTCGTACTCTCGTCTCTCCTCTCTATCTCTCTCTCTATCTCTCTCTCTCTTCACAACAAACACAACACACCACCACAGTCGTAAGTAACACATCACTAACTACCATCAATCTTTATCGTGGTCCCAGCCTACTTTACGACAGTCATTCACATGGACACTTACTTCTAAATGTATTGGTAAAAGACGGCCCGTTTCTTATACAGTATGGCGAGGTTTGTTGTTTATTAAGGGAAGATGGGCGTATATATTTGCTTATTGTTTAATCTTTGTATTATTCTTTAGTTTCCTCCCTAAACCTCCATCAAGCTTAAAGAAACACCTGGCCAAGACCCTCCTTCAAGATAAATCTGTAAACATATTTACATAAAAATATCCCGGCCGAAGGCCGGTTCCTCTTAAATTCCAAAAATCAACACCTACATGACACGAAATGTCTTAATATTGACAAAGAAATGGGGCGAAAGGTATAAAAATCGCCAAACTAAAGGGCTGAACGTCTTAAACTAATAGGGCTAAGCATGAAGGAGAAAGGAGGGCCAGAAAAACGAACCATCCCTCTTAACATAACATGAGTGTATTTATCCCTTAAAAGATACGATTACGCATTCATTTTCTGTTTGTTTTCTAGCTATCATTAGAATAGATCATTGAGCTTGGGAGAGGTATATGGAAGTCAGAGGGTTAATTGGGATAGTCTTTACATTCTTTATGTCAACAGATCCTCCCAAGTTGTATACAATCGTCTTATCATAGCCAGAATAAACTGTCACCATGCGTCACAAGCTTCAAAGGGTTAATATATAAACTAACAAAGGGAAGGAAAGCGCGCACCAAATCCCAATGTTTAAGAATCAGAGCCCTCGATCTTTACTAAGTAACTGAGGTATTCAAACCGAGTGTTTTATGTGTTATGACCTCACAACTAAGTCTTCCACCATCACCACTGTCGTTAAACGGTTTCATACTGACTACCTTGTATTTTTATCCATCTTAGCAAAAATATATATATAATCGACAGAGAAAAGGGAATTGCGATCCTACCCAATACTCGGTTTCTGTTCAACTGACGATAAATTGAATCCCAAAGCCGCTAATTTGTCGACACTTCATGAACAAAATATGAAACTAATATGTCTCTGCATCATACTAAAACCAAGTTTATACAATTAGCACCATAGTTCACTACACAATCTTCAAAATAACTGATAAATCTTGATGGGAACTTTGCAATTTACCGCCAGTTGCAAAGAAACAGAGTATACAGTAGTAAAGCTCATAGTCTTTGCCACAATATACGTAACGTTAACCGTTTCAGCACGATGGCGTATTTTTACTTTTGATGCTGGCTGAAATTATACGATTTTATGCAGTTTAAGAAGGACTTATGTTATTCAGGGGAGCTTTGAGGTCGTGTTTACCGCTTTGAGTCCAAGAGGTAGATTATAATTTAAGAAAATTGTCTATTGGTAACCAGAATATGATGAAAATTACGTCATCTTACTGAAGGGGTAAATATATACTTTATACCAAACAAGGGAATAAAATCGTGCACCAAATCCCAATTTTTAAGAATCAGGGCCCTTTAGAAAGTAACTGAGGTATTCAAACTGAGTGTTTTATATTTTATGACCTCTTAACTCAGACGCGCCCCATCACCACTGTCGTCAAACAGCTTCTTACTGACCACCTTGTGTTTTAACTATTTCAGTGGTCGTGGCCTTCCTTAGGAGCTCGGGCGGCTGTTCGGACAGGCAACCTAGGGGACGACTACTACTACTACTACGACTACGACTACTACCATTCAAGTACGGGGGATGCCATTCTTTCTTTTATTCTGGCTATCACTGGACGATGTTATGCAACTTAGGAAGGACGTCTAGATGTTATGCAACTTAGGAAGGACGTCTAGAGGTGTATTATATCTCCATTAATTCGTCGACTATCACAAATTCTTCCTGCACAGAGTGGAATCGTATAAGGATAGCCGCAATGACAAAATAAGACCACTCAAAATATCTGCCGATTTTCACTTTGTTGCATGAATCATTATTCTATTTTATTCTAACTGCAAAGGCTTATACTATCTAGTCTCTGCAATGTATTCGCACGATTCTGGCTGCTATTTTAATATGCTAAATGTATAAGAGCGTATACAGTACTTCATTAATCAGGAATCTATAGCTAATCAAGATAGAGCTAGATAGATAGATAGATAGAGATAGAGAGATTGCTAATAAGAGAGAGCGTGAGAGGGAAAGAGGGAGAGAGAGAGGGAGAGAAAGAGAGAGAGCGATAAAGATAGATAGACCTACAATTTTACGATAAATAATACCCCTACATCTTTTAGCAGTACGTGAAGAAATAAGTGTCCTAGTGAATGAGTGTCGTTAAGTGGCCAAGGAGGGCGATAAAGATTGATGGTAGTTAGTGATGTGTGACTTACGACAGATGGCGAAATATTGGTTCGAATCTCGGTGGATCACATGCTTGCTTTCATTCATTTCTTTGGGAGGTGTTTGGTATTGGAGTGAAATTAAAGGTGAATTCCAGGGATGAAACCTATTTAAACTACAATGTCCATTGGGATCTGCTTGGTTTTAGGTACATGATACTGAAGAACTTGCATAAATTTGTTTTTAACAACATAGAAATATAGCTTATCTGAGTTATTTTATGTGGCGCGAACTGGCGTGTTTACCATGACGTCATTTTGTGCAATGGCGGGAACTCTCGACATGGGAAATGGGTGAATCTGTGTGTCTTTTTATGTGAGAAACTCTAATAATTTGTATGCATGTTTACAGCTCAACATTTGGCTTCACCACTGTCTGGTCAAGGGACCGCAATATATAAATTGAACAGAAAACGATACTATCATTACGAAATAGGCCTTAGAACCGACCTGCCTCAACTCTGGAACAGGCTAAAACACTCACAAACACTGGCTGTATGTTTATTGTTGGCGAGATGGGATTATTTCTTGTTGTGCACCACATCTTCAGGACGTTGTTCGATCGTTTGCAGAGCTTGAGTATTGATTTGAAAGATATTAATTACGAAAAACAGACCGGACAGTCACTGCATGTCTTGTTGTTGTTGTTGTTGTTCCCTAAGCTGCCTGGCCGAACAGCCCCAAGGCCCCAAGCAAAGCTAAGGCCATAACCGAGCGCCCACACAGAACCCTCCCTGCTTACCACAATAAAGCCTGGGTGACCGAAGCCACTCCATGGCGGGGAGTTGAGGAGGGTGCGGAAACGCCCGGGAAACCAAAGCCCCACCCAGGGCCCTGTGCCCCTCAGCAATTATGAAGTTTGTCTTGTTTACAAACTAGGCTCTCCATACAATGACATCACTCCCGAGCCTCAACGTTGAACTGGTCCAGCTGATCGCCGAGTTGCCAACGACATTATATACTAGTATTTTTTTCTGGAGTTTAATAAAATTATATCTATATTGCCCATATACATATTACAGTATATTCATGCCAAGTTATGACCCTGCGTTAATCTTCGTTTTTTCGTTCATCCCTGTAGTTCACCTTTAATACAAAATAGATTATCATTAGGTTCAGGGGAATATTTCGTAGCGAGGTCGGTCTATATGATCTGTGCCCCATGAATATCCTTTGCTCTCACTTAACCATTAGGCTATTCATAAGTGCAGTTGGGTGTAGTACATGATTAGATTAATGTCCAGTATTCGATAAATGGATATTAATCGTAGTCATGTGCTATACTTATAACTGCCTTGATGGTGTAATGGTTCGAGTGTTTAAAATATGTATGCGGTGACCCAGGTTTGAATTCCGGTGGATCACAAGCTTGCTTTCATTAATTTCTTTGGGAGGTGTTTGGTGTTGGAGTGAAATTAATCTATCTACCTATCTATTGCCTGACGCCGTGATCCCCGAAGGGGTGGCCACGAACGAACCGCCCCCATGCACCTCTGTCCCCAGTCAGTCGACGCCCCTCCCCCCAACCAGCACCGCCTTCGTTCATGTACTTCCTCACTCCATCCTTCCACCTCTCATTCGGTCTACCTCTCCCTCTCTGTCCCTCCACCTCGCTCTCGTACACCCTCTTAGTCATTCTCTCGCTTTCCATACGTTCCATATGGCCGAACCATCTCAACAAGGACTTCTTCACTTCCATACTGACCACCCTATTTCTTGTTACTGCTTTTAGCGTTCCTACAACCCTCTTCCCCTGTTGTACCCTCTCCCGCACTTCTTCATCCATAGTCCCATCTTTACTCAACACACTGCCCAGATACTTAAAAGAGTTGACGATCTCCATAGCCTGACCGTTCAGCTTCACCTCACACTCTGTGACTTCAACCCCTTTCGAAGACCATAACCTTGCTCTTCCCCGCATTTACCTTCAAATTCCGTTTTTCGCACACTGTTCCAAACTCATTTACCAGACCCTGCAACTCCCATTCATTATCACTCATCAGAACTGTATCATCCGCAAACAGCCAGTATAGGTAGCTTCCACTCTCAATTCCCTCCCTTTTCAGCGATACACCAACATCCACTGCTCTTGATAGTATTTCTTTCATGACTCCATCCATATATACAGTAAACAACCACGGGGGCATCACACACCCCTGTTTCAAACCAACATTCAGGTCAAAGAACTCGCTCTGCTCACTCTCCACACGTACTGCCGCCTTTGCACCCTCATACATTCTCTTCACTGCTTTCAGCAACTTGCCCTCTACTCCGTATATTCTAAGTTCTTTCCACAATACTTCTCTATCCACTCTGTCATAGGCCTTCTCCAAGTCCATAAAGGCAACATACACCTTTTGTTTCTTCTCCAGATGCTTCTCCACAACACAATTCAGGGTAAAAATCTTATCAACACATCCTCTTCCCTTCCTAAAACCTCCCTGCTCGTCGCCTATCCATTTCTCCGTTCTCACTTTCACTCTCTCAATCACTACCCTACTGTATACCTTCCCTACTACGCTTAGAAGACATATTCCTCAGTGGTTACCACACACTCCTCTTTCCCCTTTGCCCTTATGTAGGGGGACTATTATGCCAGTCTTCCAGTCATCGGGTGCACTCCCCTTCTCCCATGCTAGTTTGCACATTTTCCATACCCATTCTATCACTATCTCACCACCATACCTCAACATTTCCCCACACACTCCATCTGTTCCTGGTGCTTTCCCAACTTCACTCTTTTCATGGCTTCCCACACTTCTGCCCTCCTGATCTCCACCTCCTCCTCCACTACTTCTCTCTCCCATACCATATCCAGCTATGTTTGCTGGCTCTTCATTCCTTACATTTAGCAACTCACTGAAGTACTCCCTCTATCTTTCGACTCTCTCTTGTGAAATTAATACAAATAGATTATACCTTACAGACATGATTTAGTGACTTATTTATAAGATTCCTTGCTATTTTCTTGAGCTAATATAACTTAAGCAATTAGGTTATTTAGAATTGTTCATACCATGCGCTACAAGTGTTTAAACCCTACTTAATCTTATAGTTAAATTTAAGCCTTATATATGAATGCATTGTGTCATTTTACAATGCACCTGATCTATCTTAACCGGACATGTTCAATATTTCCATTATGAGTTTACAAAATCTCACATCTTTGCGAGATTTAATAAACATCATCAGATTGAATAGCTCTAACTACTTATCCCTTTGAAGATTATGACGCATTATGACAATATATTCTGGCTATCATCAGACGATTTTATACACTTTAGGAAGGATCTGTGTGGGAATTATAAAGGTAAAAACTATTTAATGTAATCCTCTGACTTTCATATACCCTTCCCAATCTGAATAAATTTGTCTAATCATAGCCAGAAACCCGGATTGGCATGCGTAATCGTATCTTCGAAGGGCTAAACTAACTCATATTTTTTCTTAGACAACAAACCTTGCCATAATTTCTAACATCATTCTTAACACCAATAACACCCAAAACGAAGTTAATGGAAACATGTAATTCTCCCAAGCTTCGAACCCAGGACATCTCATACAGAACTTACACGCTCTAACCATTACACCATCAAGACATATAAGAAACGGGACGTCTTTTTACCAATACATCTCGAAGTAAGTGTCCATCTGAATGACTGTCGTAAATTAGGCTGGGACCACGATAAAGATTGATGGTAGTTAGTGATGTGTTACTTACGACTGTGTGAGAGAGAGAGAGATAGTTACAAGGAGTTACAAGGAATAGATACCTTGCGGTCCATTCCGAGGAGATACTCGAAGTGGAAGGAAAGAGACTGTTTAGTGCACTACACTCTTTACAGAGTGTGCAAAATACTATCTACTCTCCTCTTGAATTGCTCTACTGAAGAACTATTTACAACGGAGGGAAATTAAAAGTTTCCACAAATACTAGTGCTGAACCTTTTCGATTCTAATTTCCAGCCATGGTTGCGTGATGTATTTATTTTGAGGCTAAACATTTTGCTATGAGAGAGAGAGAGAGAGAGAGAGAGAGAGAGAGAGAGAGAGAGAGAGAGAGAGAGAGAGAGAGAGAGAGAGAGAGAGAGAGAGAGAGAGAGAGAGAGAGAGAGAGAGAGAACAACAACAACAAATAATTGAAACATGAAAGAATCGAAGCGTTTCCTATACGTAATAAATCCGCCAACGTTTAGGCAGTGTTCTAAAAATGCATTTAAAGTATTATGGTCACGGTTTCTCAAGATTTTATTATGCTGAATAGAGCCAAATTATGAAGAATGGTTCAGTTGCCCCCATAAGTTCTGTTCCGCTCCGTGATATTATGCATGGATATATGATGTGCATGATTGAATTACGAGTGTAGTTTTTAATGCAGTGGTGAACTCAGATGATTAGTCAACTGATAATTATTTTTAACATCGTTCATAACACCAATAACCCCTAAATTAAATTAATGAAAGCATGTGATTCTCCCAGGACTCGAACCTATGATATATCATACAGAACTTACACGCTCCACCCGTTACACCATCAATTAAATGAAACCACACTACTTTCATACATAAGATCACAACGAGGAACAGAACTTATGTGGGCAACTGTACATAATAAATGTGCTACGGTTTCTGGCTGAATACCCATGAATATCGCCAGTAAAAAGGGCCTATATTCGGCAAACAATGAGGTTTATTACACATCCCTCTATAAAGGGAAGGCATCACAGCGTACTAATAATATTATTACCCCTAAACCAACGACCAATAGACGATATTACCATCATTATTAGCCTATAGCATATCCGATAACCACATAAGGTCGATTATTCCGCAAAAAATACGGCGATATCCGGCTTTATGGCAGTGTCACACGAGCGATTTTTCCGTCAATTGTTACGGGCAATTGTAGTCTGTTGGCTTCAACATTTTAAATTCGTGAGAATCATAACACATAATTTACCTTCGATTCAGTTACCGACTCCAATGGGTATGAGTCTCAAAATAGTCCCAACAAAACGTGCTTATCGAAAATTGCCGAAAATGGGCTTGTGTGACACCCCCTAAAAATACAATTTAAAAATTAACACACACACACATACACACACACCCTTTAGCTCTATGTCACCAGACCAAAAATGTCATAAAAATGTACACATTTATCTCGAGGGGGTACTTTTTTAAGCTTGATGGAAGTCTAGAGAGCAAACTAAAAACCTCCCCCCATTCAGTCCCGGCGACATCACTTTAACTGTCCTCTGGTTACTGTTAGACGATTGTATTCAGTTTATAAAGGGCCTCTAGCAATTAACAGGCTTCGAACTGTCTTACTTCACCATTTTTACTCCCACAGATCCTTCTAATACTGCACAAAATCGTCTAAGTAAAGCTAGGATAAAATTAGAAAGCCGTCGCCGGTACAGAAGGGGTTAACTATTTATCAGTATTGGTGGTCAATAATATATATATATAACTTAAGTGGCGATCATTAGTAGGAGTAATGATGAGGACTCTTCACTTTTATTTAGCTTTAGACATCCCTCTAATTATTAGCAAGATAAATAAATAAATAACTATAAATAAATAAGTAAACAAAAATAAAACAAATACAAAATTATATATATATATATATATGTGTGTGTGTGTGTGTGTGTGTGTGTGTGTGTGTGTGTGTGTGTGTATTCTTCAATTGATCTTCTGTACTCCACGATATTTTGAAGTATTTACCCCTTCTTAGATTCCCATATAATCGTATCTACTATGGCCACTTCAATTTCTCTCTCTCTCTCTCTCTCGGTATTTTGTAGTATTTATCTATTCTCATCTTCTTCAATTGTCGTTTTTTGCGAGTAGCACTTGAAAACTATTCTCTCTCTCTCTCTCTTGGCAAGAGCCTTCTGCTTTACTGTCCTACCTTTAATCTAAAAAACAGTAGGCAATACAGAATGATACAGTAGTTTGGTCTAAATTTAAATCTAAATTCTGCATGGTGACAAAATATACAGTATACCGCTCTTTTGTTTAAATATTTACGGCACTGAATTAGCGTTAAAAATAGATAAATAAACTATATAAATATATAAATAAATAAATAAACAGTCGCTCTCTCATAGTTCAGGACCTCTTTGCATTCGGGACGATACTTTTGCACGCGACTGTACCTGTGACGTCACCGAGTGTTTGTTGACATGTGACGTAAGGGCCGTTCTTGCCGTCTGGGCGAGCACTTTTTTTCTCGGCTAGTTGCTAAGCGACCATGTTGTTGTCGTCTTAGTGAGTTCGGATTTGTTTTCTTGTTGCTAGGGTAGTGAGTTCTTGTCATCATTTCTTGGGTTGTTCAAGTCTTGCAACTTTAGGCTGGTGACAGATAGGCAATTTTTAAAGAAGATTTTAATGGTGGATGGACGCATATATTTGCATTTGTATTTATCTTTGTATTTTATATTTTAAATATATTTTAAGGGATGGCGATGGCGAGCCTGTAATTTAAGAGGGACCGGCCTTTGACCGATACATTTTTCTACCGATTTTGTTTTACAATTCTAAGCTTGATGGAGGTCTAGGGAACAAACTAAAAACCTCCCCTCAAGGCCACTGATTTTTGTGGCACGTCAATTTTCCATTAGCTGCCAAGGTTTTGGTCTCCAATTTCAATATTTAGAAGAAAAAATATATCTTCCCCTCTCTTGGATATACAGTATATTTATTATTATTATTTTTATTTTTTTATTTTTTATTTTTTTATTTTTTGCTACAAATGTTGACAGAAATAAGATATTTATGCTGTTATCGAATTGATGTTATTCTTTTATCCTAGCTGAAAACAAACCAGTTATGTTCAGCTAAAGAAGGCCCACGTGGACTCAAACCATAATAAAATTAGCTCACTTAACTTTTTCAATCAGAATTAATTGTCATTTCTTCTAATCTCAAAAACAGTATTGTATTCGTGAATATAATGATATTATAATACAATACAAGTAACATTAACTATTGTTGATTATTCATATGTACAGCTTGCCACACAAATAACTGATACATGGAAAAAATCGACACCTGGATGAGTATAAACGTCTTAAAACAATAGGCTGAATGGGGCCGAATGGATACAACCCAGAGAGGGAGAGAAAAATAAACACGAGGTGGGCCCCTTTAAGAACTCAACGAGGAACAGAACTTATGTGGCCAACTCTACCTGATATGTTTGTGTGTGTGTGTGTGTGTGTGTGTCTTCGAATGACGAGGTGCGACATTCATATCGACATTTCCCACCTCTTGATTAGGCTTCTGTGTCTCTTCTGTTTACCTTCCTCTCTCTCTCTCTCTCTCTCTCTATCTATTTGTCTATTTACCTACCTATCTATCTATCTATCCAACTACCTACCTATCTATCTATCTGTTTGAAGTTTTATAAGAACATAAGAACATAAGAAATGGCGCTGAACTTTGGTTTAATAATAGAAAATGTTATATATATATACCATTTAAGCAGTTTTCCATTGGATACCACAAGGCAATAAAGAACATATTGAATATGAAGTACTGGGAGAGCAACCAGTGCTTGTAGAGAATGTGGATTGATGGTGTTTAAGCATTTGGTTAACTGGATGAAAATAAGATTTATATATAGAAATCTCATAAAGCCATGTAGTTTTATAGAGAAGAACATTTATTACATGTTACATAGATTTTTTCTTGTAAAGGATGTTGAAAAAATAATCCTACATGAGTATGGATTTAATAACTTATTGCTAAATGATATCAATGCTATCAGACCAAGAATTGTTTATGTACAGAACACAGAACCAACTATGCGCTAAGGACTTTTAGCTTAATGCATATTACGTAAATAACTCTGTAAAAAGTGTATATATATATATATATATATATATATCTTTTTATGAAATAAAATTATGACTGACTGACTGACTATCTATATATATATCTATCTATCTATCTACCTACCTACCTACCTACCCAACTACCTATCTATCTATCTATCTATCTACCTACCTACCTACCTACCTACCTACCCACCCACCCACCTACCTACATACCTACTTACCTACCTACCTACCTACCTACCTACCTACCTACCTACCTACCTACCTCCCTCTCTCTCAATACATGGCTAGGATAATCCTCTACATCACTCCTACATGTTTGAAAATGTAACTCTTTTAATTCGGTGACTTTTTTTATATTTTATTATATGGCTATTGTTAGACAATTTCATGAAGCTTCTCGGCCCCAAGTATATTTTGATTCATAATTGGGGTCAGCAATATCTAAGCTTAATTTCTTCATTTCGCGTAGGATATACAAACATGTCCCTACACTTGCCCATCCTATTCAACACCTGACAGACATCGATTCAGTAAAGAGCGAGCCAAACGTAATCCCAGCTGAGACATGACTTATTAGTGCTACCGTACAATGCTGCTTTCGGGCAGTATAACGTGCAAGGGGTTGTGACGTAAGGATCATGACATAAGACACAATAAGAACAAATCTGTGCGTGTGAGGCAGCTGTGCAATATACTGTCAATACCGTGCACTATGATATGCAAAATAGCTGCATCGACGAGGAGATTAGCGAAGAGAAATACTGCAGCGATGACAACCACCACCACCACCACCTGCATTGTCAAGCAGAGGGGTGGAGGGGAGGGGTATTGTTTGGTGACAGGAAGATTGGGAGGGGGAGGGGGAGGGGGAGGGGGAGGGGGGGGGGGTGGTGATTGGAAGAAAGGAGGGAGGGGGAAGGGGATAGGCATTTTGGCTCGACGGTTCCTTGATTTTGGCAATGTCACTATTTCACCTCTGGGGGAGGCACTTGCCACAGGCTGTTTTTCCTTTTCTCTCCTTCATCCACATGGGAAAAAAATAAAAAAGGTAGGAAATAAAGGGGGAGGGGAGGCGGTTATTGGAAGGAGGGAGGGAGGGAGGGAGGGAGGGAAGGGGAGGGGGGGTAGGCAATAGTAGGAACAGAAGGGTGGGGAGGGGGGATAGGCAATATAGGGAAAGAGGGGAGCGGGAAGGGGAGGTGGTGATTGGAAGGAAGGGGGGAGAGGAAAGGAGGGGAGGGAGGGGATAGGCAATAGTAAGAAATGAAAGGGGGGGGGGCGGTCATTAGAAGGCAGGAGGGAGGGAGGGGGGATAGGCAATAATAGGAAAAGAAGGGGGGAGGGGGCGGTGATTAGGAGGGGGAGGAGGGTTAGGCAATAGTGAGAACAGAACAGGAAGAAAGATAAATTTGGGAGGAAAGGAAAAAGAAGGGATTTGAGAGGGAAGGTGAAAGAA
>JAVRFV010000388.1:17500-52500 GCA_032716605.1 Paralithodes platypus
AGAGAGAGAGAGAGAGAGAGAGAGAGAGAGAGAGAGAGAGAGAGAGAGAGAGAGAGAGAGAGAGGTGCTCGCTCTTGGGACGAAACTAAAAACATATAATATACTATTATCGAAATAAATATAATAAAACAAATATATAAAATTCTTCCCTAACATTGCTTCTCTTGAGCTAACTATAACTAATTCCACTGTACAAGTTTTAATTGTGTATATAACCCCTTATTTCTATGTGGATGAGGGAGACAAAAAGCAGAACTGACTGTGACGAGTGCCTCCTCTAGTGTGTTAATGTGTATTCCAAGTCTCATCAATCTCCCGTGCACAGACTAGACATGATAGGCTAATTATTGACATATATATAAAGTCACTGTTCAGATTAATTATAGTTTTGCCTCCTTCATTGTCTAGAATCTAACCTACTTCGAACCAACCAATCTTTAAAATTATGGTCTTTGCCACACTTTGTGTCTAGAATCTAACCTACTAAGATCCAAACAATCTTTCGTTGCCTCCTTGTGTCTTACTTTGGACAGATGTATGGAATATGCTACCACTGACAGGGGCAATGATTAGACACCTATCACTCCCCCTCCTCCTCCAATCCCCATAGCTTACTCGGAATCACCTCCACCACCACTCCCTCTCTAACAAAGACTCCGTAACCCCCCCCCCCCCCCTATCTCTCCCCCTTCCCGGTCCAGTCATTGATCCATGTGGTGTTTGTTTACATCCTGGGCTCCCCATGTGCATCTCCCGCATCCTGATTGGTGAGCCGACAGGAGCCCCGCCCCCTCAGTGAAAAGGCGGGAATGCGCACGGTTTTGGCGGCAAGTGTGTCTGAAGTGCCAGTTGGGGTCTGACTACGGAGGTGATAGGAGGTTGAGAACGTGTTATCGTCTTCCTGGCCCTTCCAGACCTACAGTGGGATATTAATGCGTGTGTGAGGTAGTCATGATCAGGCTACTACATCTCGGTGCTGTGCCACTGCTGTGTTCTAGTGATATGGAGGATCAGTGTTGCTGTGAACCTTTGACGAACCCACTCAAGCCACAAGGTGATTATTGTCAATCTAGACTTAATGTATCAATGGCAAAGCCATACGAGATGTTTGTGTGTACAGTAGGTCGATGTATCAGATATCAACTTCATACCAGATTTCCGTAAGCTTTATACAGTAATTATAAATATTAGTCATAAATTAAGGCCCACAGGAAAAAGACGTTTTCGTACTGTGCACAGATTTTTTTTTTTTTTTTTTTTTTTTTAGCAGAGCCTACAATCAGCTAATCCAGATCCCTGTATACCACCATCATCTCCATGGGGATATAGGCCTTAAATTATGTCCCATGGTTAGTGCCATGGCGCTCGAGGTGCCTTGACCTCTGAAAGTGTCATCAATATTACGGCACAATTGTGCAGCTTAGGCTAAAAGTCGTGTTACATCTTCACAACTTTGAATACTAGCCTAATCGAACATTACTATTAATATCTCCCTAACTACCTGGAGAGAGCCTATATTATCACGATTTGCTAATTACACTCTGCTCAGGTGAGGCAATGATCAAGTGCTGATTGATATGCCTGGAGAGAACTGCGATAACAGTCAATTCAAAGTTGTAAACTTGCTTCGTGACCGGACTAAAATATACATACATAGCCTACAAATCGTAGAAATATTAACTCGATAATAATATTATATCAAATTTGTGAATACATGTAATAGGTCATCTGATTGAAAACGTTAGTGGAGTAAAGTCGGTTGGCCAGTAAATTCGGCCGAGTAGGTTATGTTTAATTAGCTTTTCCCAGTCTTCCTTCTCAACACGTAAGCTCAGGAACTCTCTCAATCTGTCTTTCCCTCATCCTATGACTTAAACTGCTTCAAGATCCGTGTGACCAGAAATGTTCACTCTAAATCTTGTTTACTTTAATATATATATTTTTTTTGGGGGGAGGGGGGCACTTGTTACAGGAAGCTTTGTCTTTTGTCTCCTTCATCAATATAGAAGAAAATGAGACTATAAATGAGTCAGGTACAAGGTAATTATTGAAAAGAGAAACCTACAGTTGAAGTGAAGGCAGGCAACGACTGTTGAACGAGACTATACCCTGTTCATTATAGGTAGGACAAAAATCATAAACCCTAACCTCTGTAACTAGAACAGGACTAGAGAAAATGGGTTGTATATTTCCACTCCTATTCCCTGGCTAACTCATCCCAAATAGTAGAAACATTAGCTCGATTACTCTAAACTTTTTGTAGTTACAGAGGTTAGGGGTTACGATTACTGGCCTACTTATGATGAATAGACTATAGTACGCCACCGATTTTGTTGCATGAAAAACCTGTTGATTATGGTGGGTTGGAGGAAGGGTTGATAAGTGAATGAATTTCCTCTTATTAGGGGCTCAATATATATATATACTTCTCTTATAACACCATTAATTTTCCCTCTTCCTATATTTTGACAGGATTGGCTACTGACTGACTAAAATACGATCTCTTATAGTCAAGATTTATATACCTACATTATTTTTATATTTATCTCATATAATTGTTATATAATGTACTGAACATCCTATACTGTATAAGTTTCGCGTATTATATAATTTTGTTCACCTTTCACTGACAGACGAGAAAACGATCTCTTATAATCAAGGTTGCGATACCCACTGCTTTTAGGTCAATTCGTCCAAAAGTCAGTTCGCTAGTAACACATATAGTTCAAATTAAATTCGTTTCGCCCACACTATGAAGTACAGTAGGTTGGGGTTTCGTTGGGTATTGGCGAATGTGGAATTGAGGGGGCAGACAATAAATAATAAATATATACATACATAAATAAATACAGGTATCTTGAACTATTCACATTATAAAATCCTTACTAAGCTGTAAATAATCGTCTGATATAAGAGTAAAACATTAGTATATGAAACGCTAACTGGAAGAATCTTGCATCTCCATTTTCCATATCTAAAATTATGTGCTATTTTGCACATCTAAAATCGTGTTTCTGTTCTCGTTTTTCTCACCAGGCGTGGCTTCCATCCCTGACTTGGTTCTGAGCAATACCCCAGCAAGGACACCACCCCCAGGATCCGAACCCCAGGAGTACCCCCATACCAACATGCCTGACATCCACCCCATCCATACCACACCTGCCCACACCACACCAACCCACACTTCTCATTCTCATTCTCACTCTACACCTACCCACACCACACCTGCCCACACCACACCAAACCACAGAGCAACTTCCAACACACCTCATCCTCACTCCTACACCCAGCCCATTCATACAACACAATCCAATGCCCAATCCAACGCCCCTCACAACCATGCATCTCGAAGAAACATTAATCATATGCCAAATCCCCGAATCCACATCCTTAATCCATGCAACCACACGCACCAAATGCATGCACTTCATACTCAAGCCAATGCTCGGTTTCATCCTTATTATATCCACATGCATAACCCTTGCGTACACATTCATAATCCTCATCACATCCGCACCCATCATATAGTAATCCCACACCCACATGCCCTATGCACACCGCCCTCCAACATATCCACCATACCCACCTGCACCAGAGAACTTAACATCCTAACGCAACGGAAGTCCATACCATCTCCCTACACTTGTCGCTCACTGCTGAAAGCCGCAAATGAGTGGTTAGAGCATGCTAAACGATGGGTCTGTCTACTGGGGGACTTCCTATCGTTCATCGCCACCTCTTCATCCTTCCGCACCACCGCCTCTTCCACCCCACGAGCCTGCCCCTTCAGCTACTCCTACAGGATAGAGAGGATGGGGAGGAAGGATACTAATGAGGATGAGGGTGAAGAGCAGCGAGGATGGAAGCATGAAGGAAGGCTCCTAAGAAAACTTGCCGATAACTTTGACTACAATGTGCCTAGGTGAGTGGCAAGGGGATTTCCATTATTTTCAGCAATAATTCATGTGTTTCTTATGATTACATTATGTTAAGGTATTGGTGTATATTTTAACACCCCTTTCACTCTACTTATGCCACTGCATTAATTCAGTCTATGGCTAACTAAACCTAACTCTTCAAATAAGTTGGATCAGAAGCCCTCAGAAAGTATCCACACAGTTATGTATGAGTGTTCCTATACTCAGCACTTAATCAATTGCAGAGAATACATTTGGGTCTCTCGACAGATATATAGTACAGACTCAGAGTGGCGCAAAATTCAGTAACCCGGGGATAGAAGTCAGCCATGGGTAACTGAACTCTGCGCCACTCTGTACAGTATAAACAATGTGAACAAGTTAGCGTAAAATACCTAACAACGTTAATTAATATCTCTTCCTACAGACGAGTTTGGAGATGAGTACGGCCGCAGGTGTCATCTCAGCCTCCAGGTCACCCACTGAGGGCTTCAACGCGGACAACATCATCTCAAGAGTCCACTTCCGATGTTCAATTATGAGGGCTACAATATTGACATACACTTCTTGGGGCTTCACTTGGTTTCAGCTGTGAGATTCACTTCCAAGTACTTCTGACAGCTTCAGTTCTGACGTCACCTTTGAGGGACCAATTTCTGAGAACTTTACTTGAGACATATTTCTGAGATCTTTATGTGACGCCAAATTATGAGGATTCTGGTTTGGATTCAGTTACTGAGAATTTCACTCCATGTCAAATTTTGAGGATTTGACTTTTGACGTGAACCTATGAGAGCTTCTTGTGACAATGTCTGACTTGTCGCTTCTGAAATCAGCTTCAGGGAACCTATTCTATCTGACCTAACAAAACCTGATATAAACCGACTTAACCTACACTAACACACTTGATTTAACAAAGCACAAATTATCCTCTACGGTGTCAGCGACTCGACTCTGAGAGACATAATACACGATCGATCGATCGCAAGAGCCAATAAGCTGGAATGATTGACATAATTATACAGTAGTTGGGGCGGTGATTTTCTCAGTGTCGCTGAAATCAAGCATAGTCTAAGCATTATAATCTAATGCAGCTGATCTGATGTGGCATGACAACCTAATTTAAGCAAACCGATAATTTTGTTCTATAATATTAACTGGCAATGAAGAGGCGGACTTACTTCCAATACAACTGGTTTTTTTTATTCAATATTTATCGCTACAAATTAGTTTACGTTAGCCAAGTACTCTCTGAGCCAAACAATTAGTGGGACTTTTTAGTTATATAACCGGGTATTAGTTGGTGGGAGAGTCTGTTTTTTTCGAGACCCCAGACAATACTAGTCAGTGTAAATATAGATCTCAGTATAGCATATAGATATAGTAAGTGACTTTAGCCGAGCGCTGCACTACCAGTCTTTCAGGAACAGCTGTTCTCATGTAAAGTTAAGTCTTAGAAGATTTAGACTCATTTCGACAGGTTATTCTGACTATAATTAGACGATTTCATACAATTTAGAAAGGATCTGTGGGGATCGTTCTGGAACGCCATGGCAATTTATAGCAATTTACAGGCTTTTAAAGCCTGTGGAGACAAGTGCTAGTAAGCGGGAGCACGGCAAGCTCCCGTCCGCTCTCCAGCCCGGCGGCTGGGACACTGAGGGCTGTCAGCCATATCTCGCTAGACATATGCAGCACTGCAAAAGGCAAATGTAGCGCGACATTCTCATTATTAGAGAATATTTGCTGATGGCTATGGTAGCGCTGAAGTTATTATCTTCTAGTTTTTGGCTGATTTCATTTCATTCAGACACTTGCTTAATCATTCAGGAGTTCCTGAATGAGCCCTAATATAGCGGAAATATGCCTACACCGTAAGTGTTAAGGGTAAAGACTATTTCGATTAACTCTCTGACTTCCATATATCCTTCCTAATCTGAATAGAATCGTCTAATAATAGCCAGAAAATAACAGAAATGCGTAATGGGATCTTGAGAGGGTTAATAAGTCTTTCACTAGGGTGATAAGGAGAATATTATTATCCAACAAGATAGATAAACGTGTGCATGTTACATCACCAAACCTATTCTAATCTAGTCTATCATAAATTAACCTAACCTAATCTAGTCTGTACTGTACACTAATAAATTTAAGAACAATACATATATAATTATTTTATCAGATCTGTGTGTGTGTGTTGTGTATCTACGTATTTGAGCGAATCAATGTCATATGTGTCCCTCACGTGGAAAATCTGTACAGTTAAAAAGGAGGGAGAATGTGTGTGAGAGAGAGAGTGTGTGTGTGTGTGCAGGGAGTCGATCAGATAAGAATCGGAGTTGTCATTTGTACAAATTTCACAATTACGCTGGTACAAACCAAACGAAAAAGATACACAAAACAAAAATATGTCAAGCCACATAGTATCAGGTTACCACAAGGTCATATTCAGCTTAGGATGATCTTCTTGCAGTCGAATAACTAAATTATTCTTGAAATATACCAATGGTAAATACATTAGTGGTTAAAAAAAATAAAGGCTACTTTCATTTTCAACATTCTGATTTTGCAATCAGTTATGATAAGACATATTGCTGGTCCAATTTTATGATAAACTGTCTTGATAGGGTAATGCATAAGTGCGCGGAATTTCGATGTGAGTATCCTAGGTTCGAGTCCTTGGAGTGCCACATGTATTTGTTGATTTAATTAATTGAGTTTAGAGGTGAAGTTGGTTGGTGGAAAAAACATAAGAAATAATATGACAAATAATCATATTTTTATTTGAAAGTATTAATTCAGCAAAACTAATTACTAACGTTGCTTGAATTACTTTTTGTTCTGTGTATCTATGCTCGTGTTCATTATATAAGTGTTTCACACAGATCTCATGTATTCTAAAGTCTTTCATGTCATAAGGAGATAGACATTGGTGTCTTACATTGTACAAATAGGACGAGTATTTCATTTCATTCATCAGCATACATGTTTAGTACATTTAATCAAAGGGTTTAAAAAGTAGTCAGTGAACAGTACATAATTAATACTGACCATCTGCTTGATATCATTTGAAATATATCATCTATATTCCATTCATTATAGATAGGCCAGAAATCGTGAACCCTATCCTCTGTAACTAAACAAAAAATAATAATAAAATATATAATAGTAATATAAAAAAGGGCTAGAGCAAATGGGCTGTAAATTGCCACACCTATTCCCTGGATGACCCTTCCCAAATGATAGCAATATTAGCTCGATTACTCAAGTTGTTTTTGAGTTATAGAGGTTAGTGGTCAAGCTTTTTTGCCTACCTATAATGAATGGACTATAGCACTGACGGCAGCTGCATTAAAACATGGATAATTTTGTAACGTATAAATATTGTACAATTATTCCCCATTTTGTATTTGAGTGCTATGAACGCTATGGGATTTGTAATAAAGGCATGTTGTGCATATATGGTAGTTGGTATTTTACTTCCCTATTTAGTAAAGCTGTTTTAACAATTATGAAACCCAACATAGTTAAAGAAAATTAACAACTTCTTACTAACTTTGAAACATAAACAATACATCCATTGCTAAGATACCCTACTGAGTTAACATACAAATACAATAACTTTGGATTTGTCTTAATAACTGTTTAAAAAATCATAAGCATCCATTGCTAAGAAACCCAATCGAGGTACCATGAATATAAAATAACTGTGTGTTTGTCCTCAAAATTCAAGAAGTAATTTGTACAGTACATGAGAAAACTCAAAATGAAGAGATCAATGGGAAGCGTGATATAGCATAAGGCTGGAGATAATTTATTAATTATATACACATTAACACAAACAGTAAGAAGAAAAAGAAGAATAAACAAGAAAAAGAAGAAATTATAATAATATTAGGAAATAAGAAATTGTCTCAGCGATTAAGGGGATAGTGGCTATGTGTTTGGTCTATTAATGTATAAATTCATATATTGTTTTTAGTTCCCTTGCTAAACCTCCATCAAGCTAAAAAAAACAAAAACAAAAATAGACTTCCCTTCAAGATAAATTTGTACATTTTTCGGTAGAAAAATTTCCCGGCCTGGTCCCTTTTAAAATTACAGGCTCGCTATCACTCGCCAGGATAAAATCGACACCTACATGACACGAAAGGTCTTAAAATTGATAACGAAATTGGGTGAAAGGTGTTAAAATCGTCGAACTAATGGGCCTTACGTCCTATAGTCTCAAAACTAATGGGGCTAAACATGAGGGAGAAGAGGGACCAGAAAAGCGAACCATTCCCCCCTTAAGCCGATTACGGGAGTGCAATCACGCACCATTACGGCTTACGCATCAATCACGCACCATTACGGCTTACGCATCAATTAACCTTATCAGTATTCAAGCATAACGGGTGGATGGGACTCGTTAGCCTTGGTAGGCAACTCATCTAGGGGAGACAACCTGATACAAATCCGGGTGGATGGGACTCGTCAGCCTTGGTTGGCAACCTGTCTAGGGGAGTAAACCTGATACATATCCGTACTGCTTACCTAAGGGTAAGGCAGGTTAGTGGATGGATTAGCCGAACACCACTGTAGAAAAATAGTGCTAACAAGATACACAGAGGGCCTCGGAGTCGGACGGATCCTAAATTGAGTGGTCAATCCTGTAAGTCCTTCACTAAACTGGCTCGAGTTGTCCCTCTCACAGGGAATGGGTCCGCTTGGGGGCATTCTGTGTATGGCCACCCTCGTAAGGCGTCCGGCAATATATATATATATATATAGATAGATAGTATTCAAGCACGCGTTTCTACCTTTTTATTATGACAATATCAGTAGACGAACATATTTAGGGGAAGATGGGGCGTTTTTCTGGACACCTCTCTCCCTCATGTTTAGCCCCATTAGTTTGGCGATTTTGAGACCTTTCACTCCATTTCTTTGTCAATATGAAGGCCTTTCGTGTCTTTAAGGCGTCGATTTTTTTCCTGGTGAGCGATAGCGAGGCTGTAATTTTAGGAGGAACCGGCGTTTGGCCGGAAGAAACTAAAATAATAATAACAAATTAAAAACTCAACTAAAAAAATTAACCATCCCCCCTTAATCCGTTCAGTACCAGGGACGTCCTTTTCATCATATTATGGCAACTATTAGACAATTGTATTCAGCTTATGAAGGACCTCCAGCAATAATAAAGCTTTATACTATCCCAACCGACCCTTTTAACTACCCCAGATCCTTCCTAAGCTGCCTAATATCGTCTAGCTAAACAAAAACATAACATACGTCGCTGGTACTCAAAGGGTTAAACTTATGAAGAAATTTAGGAAGTCAAGAGTGTTGTTGTTGTTCCCCAGGCCGAGCAGCCCCTAGGTCCCGAGCAAGGCCAAGGGCATTACCGAGCGCCCCCACAAAACCCTCCCTGCTTACCACTAATAAAGCCCAGGTGGCCGAAGCCACTCCAAGGCGGGGAGCTGAGGAGGGTGCGGAAACGACCGGGAAACCAAAGCCCCACCCAAGGCCCTGTGCCCCTCAGCAATTATGAAGGGAAAGTTGAGGGACAACGGAAAAACTGTGACGCTTTGACTCCCAATCTGCCAACCTCTAGGTTGGCAGTAGGGAGGTCAATCCACGGAAGAGACGCAGTCACTTGAGATCTAGAAAATATATAAGTAAAAGGAACAGTCAGAATAAGCTATGGGTATGGCAGAGATCGCTCAGCTCTCACTCTGATAGACCAGCCCATCACCACATGACTAGAACCCAATCCTCTCAGCATCAGTTAGGAAAGGCCCTAGAAAGCCGCCTTTTGGCGGGGGGATAACTCCCCTATTTCAACCCCTTTCGGGGTTGGGCACCTAAGAGTGTTAATTAGTATACCTCTTATTCCTTATATTCAAATATATTCTTCATAAACTGCATAAAATCGCCGAAGTTGTAGAGAAAGTAAACACAATTATCAGTTTCATAGTATTATCATTTAAATCCAACTCCAAAGACGTTATTGTTTAGGTTATTATATAGGTGATTTAAATAAGTGAGTACGTGAACATTGAATTACGAAAACAAAACAAAGCTGACAGAAAAACACATCGAGATAAGGGAATGCAATGTCGATAAATTAAGCGATGACAAAGGCACATTATACAAGGCCAAATATTGCACAAAGCACAAGCGTTGCAAGGGAAGGGGTGGGGGAGATAAAGAGCGAGAGTGCCAGATTGCAAATTGTCGCCCCGCTGTGCAAAAGATCAATCATGCAACGAGATTGACTGGATCATAACAAGCCAATTTGTGCCCTGATGTGGTCTGATGAGGCGCGCATGGTGACACAGGGAGGAGGAGGAAGATGATTATGTTGATGGTGATGATGATAAGAATGATGGTGATGATCATGATGAAGATTATGATGATGATGACGACGATAATTATAAGTCTAGCATATGTTAGAGGAAACTACCAGTCGTGATGAAGAACAAAATTATATAGCAAAGACTTAATTGAGTGTACTTGTCTATTAAAACAACATGCCTTACGTATTTAAATGTTTATACTCTTTTTAGTCCCCAACATGTGCCAGTTTACGTAAAGTTAGGAACCCAATATTGTAATTCTCTCTCTCTCTCTCTCTCTGTCATTCTTTCTTTCTCACTCTCACTCTCTTTTTCTCTCCCTCTCCCTCTCTCTCTCAATAATAGTCTATTAGCATTTATTAACACACGCAGAGAGCCGTTTGGTCATGAGGTCTTTGTTGAGATTCTGATGATAAAAAGGGAAAGGCTAGTGGGAAGGGGAGAGAGAAAGGGGGAAAGGAGGGGGGGGGAGGGAAGGAAGAAAGAAAGCGAAAGCAAAGATAACTAAATAGTACAATTCAGAAGAGGATACGAATATATGACTATGGAAAATTAATCCCTTCTGTACCGGCGACGTATTATACATTTGATTTGAGCTACATTTAGATGATTGTGTATAGTTTAAGAGGGATCTATAATAATATAATGGTTAAGCGAGATATTTCGAAGCCTTTCAATTGCTGGAGGCCCTTTTTAAACTAAATCAAATCGTATAATAGTAGCCAAGTTAAAAAGACGGCGCCGGTACTGAAGGGGTTAGTTAATTGACCTCATAAATACTTGTGTGACATCGGTTTCGTCAAGATGTATTATACGTATATCATTTAATTCCCAAGGCTCATGTAAAGTAAAGTTGCCCACATGAGTTCTATTCCTTGTTGTGATTTTATGTATGAAATTAAAATAGTATGAACGAAATACGATTGTCGTTTCTTCTAATTATCAGTGGACTAATTAGAGGAGTTACCCACTGCATAAAAACTACACTCGTAATTCAATCATGCACATCATATTTAGACGCATAAGATCACGGAGAGGAACAGAACTTATGTGGGCAACTGTACATGTACAGGGCTCTGTCCTATCTCCTATTCTCTTTCTAATTTTTATAAATTATCTCCTTAACTGTACCTTAATTCCCATCCATTCATACGCAGACGACTCAACCTTACACTACTCCATTACTTTTTCAGAACGCCCCAGCCAGCAATCCCTCAACGACAAATGTAATGAAGCCATACAACTCTTAAATTCTGATCTAAATACTATTTCCAATTGGGGCAGAGAAAACCTTGTTAACTTTAATGCTTCCAAAACCCAATTTCTCCATCTATCTACCCGTCAGGATCTCCCAGCGGACTATCCCTTATTCTTCAACAATACAAAAATCAACCCTTCATCTTCTCTCAATATTCTTGGTGTCTCTTTTTCTTCTGCTCTCATTTGGAAGGCCATATTATTTACCGGTCTTGCTAAGGCCAGGCATCCCAGAAGCTGGGTGTGCTCAACCGCCTTAGGGGGTTCTTTTCCCCTGCACAGCTTCTTGCTCTGTACAGGGGCATAGTGCTCCCTTGTATTAAGTATTGTTCACAAGTGTGGGGAGGTTCCTCTCGCACCGCTCCCCTAGACAAGGTTGAAAGGAAGGCCTTTCGTATCATTAACTCCCGTCCACTCACCAACTCTCTGCAATCTCTCTCTCTCCGCCGCAATGTTGCATCTCTCTCGCTATTCTATCGCTACTATAATAATCAGTGTTCCTTAGAGCTATCCCAGTGCATACCACCTCCTTTACGTAGGGCACGTGGTACCCGTCTTGCAACTCAATCCCACCCCTACTCTGTGCAACTCTCCAACCCAAGAGTGAAACGTTACTCTCAAACTTTCTTCTACTCAACAGCTGAGCTCTGGAACTCTCTCCCAGAATCAGTTTTCCTGCTTCCTATGACTTAAATTGCTTCAAATTCCGTGTGTCCAGGCATTTTGGCTCGAACGTCCCTTGATTTTGGTCCTGTCACTCTTTCAACTATGGGGGAGGCACTCGCTATAGGCAGTTATGCCTTTTGCCTCCCTCAATCACATAGAAAGAAAAACATATATATATAATTATCTCTGTTGACAGCCTTCTGGGAGCCAATAGCGCGCAAACCAATGGAGCGCAGCGAATTAATGTATAACTAAAGAATAGGATGCGGTCACTACTTATTCTTTATGTGTTATAAAAGGCAAATGGCCCATACTTCTCTTTAAGGGGAGATGGTCGTGTTTTCTGGACACTCTTCTCCCTCATGTCTAGCCCCATTAGTTTTCAGATTTTAATACGTTCGGCCCATTAATTTTGCGATTTTAAGACCTTTCGCCCCATTTCTTTGTCAATATTAAGACTTCTTGTCATTTACGTGTCGATTTATTCCTGGCGAGCGATAGTGAGCCTGTAATCTAAGAGGAACCGGCCTTCGGCCGGGACATATTTCTATCGAAAATTGTACAATTGTATCTTGAAGGAGGATGGGGGGGGGATTCAAAGCTTGATGGAGGTCCAGGGAGGAAACTAAACAAAAATGATTAAATAGATATATAAATGAGCAAATAAATACGGCCATCCCCTCTTAAGGGGAGATTTCCACTTGAGGGATTTTTTTCTTGATCCCTTTCTCCCTCATGTTTAGCCCCATTGCTTTTGATATTATAAAACGTTTTCCCCATTAGTTTAGCGATTTTAAGAACTTTCACCCCATATTAAGACCTTTCGTGCCATTCAGGTGTCGATTTTATCCTGGCGAGCGATAGCGAGCCTGTAATTTAAAAGGAACCGGCCTTTGGCCGGGACACTTTTCTACCGAAAAATGTACAAATTTATCTTGAAAGGGACTCAAGGGGGTGTAATTTTTAGCTTGATGGGAGGTCTAGGGAACAAACTAAATACCTCCCCTTAATGTATAACTAAAGCATAGGCTACGGTCACTACATACTCTTTATGTGCTATAAAAGGCAAGTGGCCCATATTTATCTTTGAATTAATTACGCTATTCAGTGTGTAGTTGGGTTTGAGTACATTATAAGATTGATATACAGTATTCGATAAATGGATATATAATCGTAGTCATGTACTTTACCTTAACTGTCTTGATGGTGTAATGGTTAGAGTGTTTAAGATCTGTATGTGGTAACCAAGGTTCGATTCCCGGGAGGATCACATGCTTTCATTAATTTCATTGGGAGGTGTTTGGTGTTGGGAGCGAAATTAATATATTAGATTATTTAAAGTCAAGACTGTGTATATTTAATTTGTAATATAGGAGTGTACCACAATTTATCCATGAATATTATTTAATAATTATACCCCATGCCACTCAGACTTTAAAATAAGTTATATAAACGCAGAGGTTCAGTACAATGTCAATGATAAAATGAACACAAAACGTTTTAATCTGCATGTACACACTAACAACTTGTATTTGTTCAGAAAGTTAGTCATTCAATAAGTAATTCATTCATTTATTCATTTACCAATTTAGTAAGTTGATACACTGTATTAATATCCATTACACAATCCCACTCCTACTCTGTGTAACTCTCCAACCCAAGAGTGAAACGATATTCCCAATCTATCTTCTATTCAACAGCTGAGCTCTGAAACTCTCTCCCTGAATCCATCTTTCCCTCATCCTATGACTTAAATTGCTTCAAAATCCGTGTGTCCAGGCATTTTGGCTCGAACGTTCCTTGATTTTGGCTCTGTCACTGTTTCAACTCTGGGGGAGGCACTCGTCACAGGCAGTTCTACATATTGTCTCCCTCATCCACATAGAAAACAAAAACAAAAAACTATACATTCAGTAAATCATTCATTCGTTTAGCAATTCATTGAGTTGATACCTTGTATAAATATCCATTAATTAACAAGGAGGAGGAGGATGGCAATTATTAACCCCTTCTGTACCGGAGACGTCTTTTTAATGTCAATATACTGTAGATATATTTAGATGATTGTGTGCAGTTTAAGAAGAATCTGTGGTAGTAAAGGGGTTAAGTCAGATAGATCCAAGCCCGTTAATTACTGGAAGCCCGTTTTAAATTGATTACAATCGTCTAATAGTAGCCAGAATATAGTTACAAGAACAGCGCCGGTACAGACGGGGTTAAGGGGAGGAAGACCGTTTTTCTGGGCCCCCTTCTCCCTCATGTTTAGCCCCACTAGTTTTGAGATTATAAGACGTTCGGCCCATTAGTTTGGCGATTTTAACACCTTTCGCCCCATTTCGTTGTCAGTTTTAAGACCTTTCGTGCCATTTAGGTGTCGTTTATTTCCTGGCGAGCGATAGCGAGCCTACAATTTTAAGAGAAAGTGGCCTTCGGCCGGGACATTTTTCTATCGAAAAATGTACAAATTTATCTTGAAGGGGGGTCTAGGGGGTGTTTTTCTAAGCTTGATGGAGGTCTAGGGAAGAAACTAACAAAAAATATGAATAAATGAATCAATAGACCAAACAAACGGCCAGTCTCCCCTTAAAAGAGAGAAGAAAGTAAACAGAAGGAAGGCTGAGCTTACCTGTTCTCTCTCTCTCTCTCTCAGGTCAACAGTGTGGCTAATTATGTGTGTGTCACGAATCATTCAGGCTTTACTAACTGCACACGTACGTACCTGAAACAAAGAGACGAATATATATTAACCCCTTCAGTACCGGCGACGTCTATTTAAATTGATTATAGCTATATTTAGACGATTATACGCAGTTTAAGAAGGATCTGTGGTAGTAAAAGGGGTTCAGTGAGATAGTTCGAAGCCTGTTGATTGCTGGAGGCCCTTTTTAAACTGAATAAATTCGTCTAATAGTAGCCAGAATAAGTTAAACAGACGTCACGGTACAGAAGGGGTTAATGAGAGGTGGTTAACCCCTTCACCACCATGACGTAATTTGCATCACGTTCTGATTACCATTAGACGAGTTTCTTGATTTTATAATCTACCTATACGATTCAAATGGGTAAATACGATCTCCATAAACCCTCTTAGTAACACAGGTCCTTCTTAAACTGCATACAATCATCTAATTTTAGCCAGAATCAAAGGTAAAATGGCGTCATGGTGCTGAAGGGGTTAAGGGGAGAGTTTTAGTTTGCTCCCTAGACCCCCATCAAACTTTAAAATATACCTCAAGAAAATTGTGTATTATTTTCCTCCTAAAAAATAAGATCATTATCGCTCACCAGGAAAAATTGACACCTAAATATATCTATCAATCTATACCTAAATATATCTATCAATCTATACCTAAATATATCTATCAATCTATACCTAAATATATCTATCAATCTATACCTAAATATATCTATCAATCTATGCCTAAATATATCTATCAATCTATACCTAAATATATCTATCAATCTATACCTAAATATATCTATCAATCTATGCCTAAATATATCTATCAATCTATACCTAAATATATCTATCAATCTATACCTAAATATATCTATCAATCTATACCTAAATATATCTATCAATCCATACCAAAATATATCTATCAATATATTTGCCATTCGATCTATCTGTAATAAATGAGGGGATTTTTTTTTATTTCTGCTCAAAGAAGCTATGTCTACGTCAATAAATAAACACAAATAAATATATTAATAAATATATCAATATAAAATATATATAAACACATACATTGACAAATAAATAATATAATAAATATTCATATGTTTTCACCAACCAACTTAACTTCTGAACTCAATTAATGAAATCAACAAATACATGTGGCACGCCAAGGACTCGAACCTCGGATACTCACACCGAAATTCTGCAGCCCGCATCTCACAGGGGTGTCAATATTTTCCTGGCGAGCGGTAGCGAGCCAACATATATATATATATTTTTGTTTTACAGCAAGTTAAATTTGTAATTTTTTCGATAGAAAAATTTCTCCGGAGAAGCCGGATTTCTCCATACAATGATGGCTCGCTATCGCTCGTCAGGAAAAAAATCGAAACCTGCATTTATGCATTACGCTATCAAGACAATAAATATATAAATAAATATATAAATCCAATAAATTATAAAATAACACGAAGAAACTCTAACACAATTACCGTCGCGAATTAAAATTATACCCCCCCCCCCCTCTCACCCAGCCCCATCTGGACCGGAAACAAATAAAATGTGTAGAAAATCCATACAGGAAAATGCTGACCACTGAATCCGAATATAAAAAACACACATTAGAAGCGGAAAGACATTATTGTTGTGAGAGAGAGAGAGAGAGAGAGAGTGAGTGTGAGCTATGAGTGAGAGAGAGAGTGAGTGAGATAGTGTGTAAGAGAGTGAGAGAAAGTGTGAGATATACAGTATATATATATATATATATATATATATATATATATATATATATATATATATATATATATATAGAGAGAGAGAGAGAGAGAGAGAGTGTACAAAGGAGTACAAAGGAAATCAAGCAACAACAGATCTAGTGACCCTTCTAGGCTGCTTGTCCTCCAAAACACTGAGGATCAAGTGTCCAAACAGTGGTTTAGAGTGGGATAAGGGAACATTGGAAAGGGAACTACTGCCCTGCCACTAACGTGGCAGGACTAGGAAGTTAGTAGGGGACATATGGGTTAGTAACTGAGGGGAGGATAAAATAAAGTTATTCATTTACAAACGCAGTCAGTCGCGGGTTTGATGCGAGATATTTGTCTAGCCGGAATTTAAATGAATCAACGGTGCTGCAGTCTATAACGTCTCGGGGAAGCCCATTCCACAAGTTGGCAACTCGATTGAAGAAGAAATTCTTAGATTCGTGTGAGTTAAAAGATTTACCAATAATTTGCAACCGTTTCCCCGCGTGTAATTAGATTGGTCGATAGTGAAGTACTTACTACAGTTCATATTGTCGATGCCTTTGATGATTTTGAACACTTGAATTAAGTCACCTCTTAATCTGCGCTGGGTTAAAGGAAATAGATTTAATTCTCTAAGACGCTCTTCGTTATGGTTTGTTCTTTAGGCTAGGTATCATTTTGGTAACTCTACGTTGAACTCGTTCTAGCTTGTTTATGTCTTTTTGGTAATAAGGGCACCAGCATTGAACGCAGTATTCCAGAGGAGGGCGGACTAAGGAATTGTAAAGGGTTAGGATTACGTCTTTGGATTTATGCTCAAATGATCTGCCTATAAAGCCAATTATTTGGTTTGCCTTCTTAACAACTTCTGAACATTGTTGACTCGGTTTTAGGTTACTCGATATTGTTACTCCCAGATCGGTTTCTCTGTTTACATTCTTAAGCTGAGTGCCATTCATCGAATAGTTTGCTTTCTCATTTAGGTATCCGATATGTAGTACTTTATTACATTTATCCGCATTGAAACTCATTTGCCAAATTTGGGCCCAATGTGACAATTTATCTAGATTGTGTTGCATATCGTCAACGTGATCTTTTGAGAGTACGCTATTTGCAATTTTTGTATCGTCAGCAAATTTTGAGATTGTACAGGTGAGACCCTCATCTATGTCGTTGATGTAAATTAGAAAGAGAATTGGTCCTAGTACCGATCCCTGGGGTACCCCGCTACTTACATTGGTCCATTGAGAGAGAGAGAGAGAGAGAGAGAGAGAGAGAGAGAGAGAGAGAGAGAGAGAGAGAGAGAGAGAGAGAGAGAGAGAGAGAGAGAGAGAGAGAGAGAGAGAGAGAGAGAGAGGAGAGAGAGAGAGAGAGAGAGAGAGAGAGAGAGAGAGAGAGAGAGAGAGAGAGAGAGAGAGAGAGAGAGAGAGAGACTGAAGAGGCCCTAAAAAACCGATTCTGACCGCAGTTTTGACAAATGTTGGGTGAGTTATACCGCGAGATATGTCATGTTGTGCCCATTATATGCACGTGTTGGCTTCATATGTAGATAAATAGCAGAAATAACACACACACACACACAGCAGACAACCACACAAACACACACACAACAATGACAACCACACAAACACACACACAACAATGACAACCACACAAACACACACACAACAATGACAACCACACAAACAACAATGACAAACACACACACAACAATGACAACCACACAAACACACACACAACAATGACAACCACACAAACACACACACACCAGCAACCACACACATGCATATACACACAACAGCAACCCCACACATACACACATGCATATACGCACAACAGCAACCGCACACACACACACACACAACAGCAACCACACATATATACACACACAGCAACCACACACACACAAAACAGCAACCACACATATATACACACACAGCAACCACACACAAAGGAGTACAAAGGAGTACAAAGGAGTACAAAGGAAATCAAGCAACAACAGATCTAGTGACCCTTCTAGGTTGCTTGTCCTCCAAAACACTGAGGATCAAGTGTCCAAACAGTGGTTTAGAGTGGGTAAGGGAACATTGGAAAGGGAACTACTGCCCTGCCACTAACGTGGCAGGACTAGGAAGTTAGTAGGGGACATATGGGTTAGTAACTGAGGGGAGGATAAAGTTATTCATTTACAAACGCAGTCAGTCGCGGGTTTGATGCGAGATATTTGTCTAGGCGGAATTTAAATGAATCAACGGTGCTGCAGTCTATAACGTCTCGGGGAAGCCCATTCCACAAGTTGACAACTCGATTGAAGAAGAAATTCTTAGATTCGTGCGAGTTAAAAGATTTACCAATAATTTTGCAACCGTTTCCCCCGCGTGTAATTAGATTGGTCGATAGTGAAGTACTTACTACAGTTCATATTGTCGATGCCTTTGATGATTTTGAACACTTGAATTAAGTCGCCTCTTAATCTGCGCTGGGTTAAAGGAAATAGATTTAATTCTCTAAGACGCTCTTCGTATGGTTTGTTCTTTAGGCTAGGTATCATTTTGGTAACTCTACGTTGAACTCGTTCTAGCTTGTTTATATCTTTTTGGTAATAAGGGCACCAGGATTGAACGCAGTATTCCAGAAGAGGGCGGACTAAGGAATTGTAAAGGGTTAGGATAACTTCTTTGGATTTATGCTCAAATGACCTGCCTATAAAGCCAATTATTTTGTTTGCCTTCTTAACAACTTCTGAACATTGTTGACTCGGTTTTAGGTTACTCGATATTGTTACTCCCAGATCAGTTTCTCTGTTTACATTCTTAAGCTGAGTGCCATTCATCGAATAGTTTGCTTTCTCATTTAGGTATCCGACATGTAGTACTTTACATTTATCCGCATTGAAACTCATTTGCCAAATTTGGGCCCAACATGACAATTTATCTAGATTGTGTTGCATATCGTCAACTTGTTCTTTTGAGAGTACGCTATTTGCAATTTTTGTATCGTCAGCAAATTTTGAGATTGTGCAGGTGAGACCCTCATACACACACACACACACACACAACAGCAACCACACATATATACACACACAACAACAACAATCACACACACACACACACAGACACTACTGAAAGCCCTACATTGGTAATCAAACAGGGGAAAGGTATTTAACAATTAAATGATCAAAACAACCTCAACTCCATTAATAAAAGACAAATTAAAACAACGAATTTTAAACTATATTAGAAGAACTAAAACAACCAATTTGAAACTACAATCGAAAATATCCTTCAGTGAACACCAATAAAATAAGGAGACCATATTAATACATAACATCAGAGAGGGAGGAATACATAAATACATAAATAAATAAAAGGGGGGGGGGGGAGGGAGGGAGGGAGGGAAAAGTCACTTATAGGTCGTGTGGTCAGCTGCTTGGGGGGGGGGGGGGGTAAAAAGTAAATATGATATAGAGGTCATGAATTGTGTATTATATTGGTGGGCAGTGAAGAGGAATAATAAGCAAAGAATCAGAATGGATATATAAAAAGGGGCTGAAGTTCTCGAAAAGGGGCTCCAGTCCTGACGCTATTCTTGACTTACAGTGTGCTGGCTTAATAATCCAGAAGGATTAATAGCCTCTGAAGTCATATTTTAACTAACTAATGGACTTGGTTGAGCTCAAGTACTTTTTATCTTTGACTTTACTTCTTATTTCTCAACTTACTCTTCCTCTATCCAATTTACTCTACTCTCTTACTTAACTCTAGCCATCATGTCAAGTCAGTTCTCAAAGGGAGAAAACAACAAAGATATGAATAGGACGTTATCAATAAAACTACTACTACTACTACTACTAATAATAATAATAATAATAATAACAATAATAACTAAACTGCATTGTACTTATTCTCCATTATCACCTGTCTCTCTCTCTCCCCACATCTTCCCTTTCAGCTCCATACCTCCCCTGTCAAGTTCCTATTATTATGTCAATTTTCTGCAGCGTTATCTCTCCCCTCTCTTCATTTGGCACCCCTCCTCCCACCCCTGCTATCTCCCAATCTCCCCTCTGTTGCATGCTGGCACAATGAGGGCTGCATCATGCTCCCCTTGCAATTGTCTATAATAATGTACCAATGCAGCCTTAAACTACATTAAGGAGGTATGGTCAGTTTTGAAAAATAAACAACCCAAAACACACATGACCCCTACCAATTACTACCCTACATTTAAAGCACAAATATATTAAGGGGAGGTTTTTAGTTTGGTCTCTGGATATCCATCAAGCTTAAGATTACACCCCCTTGAGCCTCTTTCAAGATAAATTTGTACATTTTTCGGTAGAAAAATGTCCCGGCTGGTTCCTCTTAAATTACAGGCTCGCTGTCGCTCGCCAGGATAAAATCGACACCTAAATGGCACGAAAGGTCTTAAAATTGACAGAAATGGGTCGAAGGTTCTTAAAATCGTCAAAATAATGGGGCGAACGTCTTAAAATTAGAAAAGCAATGGGGCTAAACATGAGGGAGAAACGAGTCAAGAAAAAAATCCCTCAAGTGGACATCTCCCCTTAAGGATATCACAAAGGCAAGCAAATGATACTATCCGAGGCCGATCCGGGTTCGTTACCGTATACAAGTAAAGGAAACACAAGTAAATACAGAAAATATGTCGAAACTCAATAAGAATCAAGCCTTGCAAGAGTGTCTCAGAAATGTATACAGCATAGCAAAGTTTGTATCCACTAAATTCACGAGAGCATAGGAGAGACGCGGGAAGCTTCGATAATAATATAGAATCTAGGTATAATTGTCCTCTCTCCCTTTGACACCAAGAGAACTGTGCACACTTCCTGTCACCTTAAAGTACCAAACCTTTAGTGCTACCAACACAAAGACCGAAACCTTCACCATTTATCTCTCTATTTATTTAACATGCAGCCACTTATCTTCAACGAACTAAGGTTGCTATTTCAAGATTTATCCTCACTATGTATTCCATGGGCACGCGCGTGCATGTGTGTGCGTGCGCCTGAACGCTTGCAGTGTCTCTCTCTTCGTGTGTATATAATAATAATAAAAATAACAATAATGTATTGTAGTCTTGCAGCCCTGAGACTCAACATTTAGAGTTTCTTTACCTATATAGGTACAATATAATAATTATGCTACAATAACTACGATATATAAATACATAAAAAAATAAATATATTATATATAATATATACATACCGGTATATATATATATATATATATATATATATATATATATATATATATATATATATATATATATATATATATATATATATATATATACGGTATATAGTATATATATACCGTATATATATATATATATACCGGTACTGTATATAAATAAAGTATATGTCACAAATACACGTGTGTACTTACTCTAGTTGTATTGCGGGAGTGAGCATGTTCGTTATTTCCCACCTCCTATATGTGTAGGTGTTATATGTATCGTTGGAATGGCTGTGGATGTGTGTGTAGTCTGTATTTTTAGCCAATTGGCGACATCGGAAACGAAGGCTTAGGGTGGATCTGTATGGTACCATTCTCACTATAGACGGTACCGTCTCGCCCGAAGGCTTAGGTAGCCATCAGCTTAGGTGAACCATATGATACCCATCTCGCCTTGTACCATTTTTGCCAACCCCAGATGGGACGTCACAACGTCGTCCACTTATTCCAGGTACCTATTTACAGCTAGGTGAACTGAGGCTAACACATGAAAGGAGACAAGCCCAATTTGTCTCCGCCCGGCCGGGGATTGAACCCCCGACCCCTCGTGTGTGAGACGAGAGCTCTACCTACTAGGCTACGGGCTGTGTGTGTGTGTGTGTGTGCGGATAGGCGTGTACACATGTCTATAAAATATAACAATTCTTCCGTAAACTCCAAATCGCACAAAAGTTTCTCAACCAACCACCAAATGTCACTCAAGGCCATAGTTTGAGTCATCCCGACAAACACTTCCTGTATCAATAATCTACAGGTGTGGGGCTCACACACCTAGACATTAGAGTTCACACAAAGATATACAACAATTTCAACCATTCTAAAACGTCCCTTGATTTGGGCCCTGTCACTCTTTCAACTCTGGGGGAGGCACTTGTTACATACAGTTTTGCCTTCTGCCTCCCTCATCCACATAAAACATAAATTTTCTTTTACAGATGAAAGTTGTGGAGTATTGTCTTTGTCATTCGTTAACCATAGTGCCAAAAGAAGACAATGATATGTTTTGTTTATATATACTTTATCACTTTTAACCCTTTCTGTACCGGCGACGTCTTTTTAGTTTTATTCTCGCTATATTTAGACGAATTAATGCAGTTTGATAAAGATATGTGGTAGTAAAAAGGGTTAAGTGATATAGTTCGAAGCCTCTCAATTGTTGGAGGCCTTAAAACACTAAATAAATTCGTCTAATAGTTGCCAGAGTACAGTTAAAAGGACATTACCGGTACAAAAGGGGTTAGATGGCATAACCTGACATCGTTTGTGTGTCATTTGGAGATTTACATAGATACACTGGTCACACAGACGTTACGATCCCAGCGAGGTGGTCAGGACTTAATTATAGTAGAGATAGCAAACCCGATAGCAAGGGACAGTGGAAGGAAAGTATAGCAAAGGAGAGAGAGAGAGAGAGAGAGAGAGAGAGGTGAAGGGAGGTGATCAGGATTAAGATACGGTATATTAGAAACAAATATTAGCCTCCCTCTCTCTCTCTCTCTCTCTCTCTCTCTCTCTCTCGTTTAAAGATTGTGATACATATGATGCTGGTCAAAGTGAAAAAAATACAATATACACTATCACTATCTAAAGACTAGCTTATGTTTAGTTTTCAATACATACAATCGATTTACAAATGTTTACATATTTCTTAACCCATTCAGTACCAGGGACGTCCTTTTCATCATATTCTGGCAACTATTAGACGATTCTATTCAGCTTAGGAAGGACGTCTAGCAATAATAAGACTTCAAACTATCCCAACCAACCCTTTTAACTACCACAGATCCTTCCTAAGCTGCATAATATCGTCTAAATACAGCTAGAACAAAACAAATTACACACGTCGCTGGTACTCAAAGGGTTAATAGGATGTATGAATTTGCGCTCTCTCTCTACCTATCTATCTATTTCTCTCTCTCTCTCTCTCTCTCTCTCTCTCTCTCTCTCACACACACACACACACACACACACACACACATTAGTCCCCTACCTTTTCTCTCTCTCTCTCACACACACACACACACATTAGTCCCCTACCTTTTCTCTCTCTCTCTCTCTCTCTCTCTCTCTCACACACACACACACACATTAGTCCCCTACCTTTTCTCTCTCCCTCTCTCTCACACACACACATTAGTCCCCTACCTTTTTTTTTTATCTCTCTCTCTCTCTCTCTCTCACACACACACACACACACATACACACATATTACTCCCCTCTCTTACATATAGATCTCACCATCATAAAATCCCCAGATCCGAGGCCCCACTCACGAACGCATCGGTGCAATATCCGGATTTGCTGTTTTACGACCTCTACTGAGAACGATAGATCTCATTTGGCCAAGTCTTTGTTTGTATATGTGTGTGTGTGTGTGTGTGTGTGTGTGTGTGTGTGTGCAACAATAAAATAGTAATAATATAATAATAATAATAATACAAATCATACTACTACTACTACTCTCTCTCACACACACAAACACACACACATTACCCCCCCCCCCCTATCTCTACAAGTATAGATAAGAGCTCTGGAACACTCTCCCAGAATCAGTCTTCCCTCTTCCTATGACTTTAATTGATTCAAACTCCGTGTGTCCAGGCATTTTGGCTCGAACGTCCCTTGATTTTGGCCCTGTCACTCTTTCAACTCTGGGGGAGGCACTCGCTACAGGCAGTTCTGCCTTTTGTTTCCCTCACTCACATAGGAATAAAAAAAAAAAAAATTGAAAACCCAAACAACAATCATTAGTGTGCGTAATAAGTGATATAATATGCCATACCTCCATCGTAGACATGGCAATATTATGTATGCAGAATTGGTGCACAAAAGGTACGATTATCGTAGAGCATATTAACCTCTTCTGTACCGGCGACGTCCTATTTATTGTATTCTAGCTTTATGTCGACCATTTTGTGTTGTTTAAGAAGGATATAAGGTAGCAAAAAAGGGTTAAATGAAATAGTTGGAAGCCAGTTAATGGCTGGAGACCCTTTTTAAACTAAATACAATCGTCTAATAGTGGCCAGAATAAAGTTAGAAAGACGTCGCAGGCACAGAAGGGGTTAACATGTATTGCAGATATGTGTTCAATACTGCAACAACTATGCGACAATATATGAATGAATATATTATAAATGGGTAGGTATGTAAGTCTAAATTCCCTTTCAGACTAATTACTTTCAATCCTACATAAACAAAACTTTCCTGTGGGCATTTCCTAACCCATAAGGTTACACTTCCTTCTATTTGACGGTACAGCATTTTAGCCGGAGGGAACGAAGAGTGGGGAGAGAGCCTTCTACTTTCCTATCCTATGCTTCTATTATAAGCTGTCCCTGTCTCTAGTAGTATTAAGGTTGGGCCATCTAGTAGGGACCGCAAGGTCTGTGTGGTCTAAGTAGGTGTGTAACTCTGTGTAATTAATAATTGTCTTTCCCTAATGAACAATAACAAAAAGCATCTCTAAATTAATAACTTGCGTCGTCCCGATGCAAGAGAAACTGAAAAATTATAAACTTTAATGTGTATAAATTCAAGGTACAAAATATTAAAGACTCCAAGTTTCCTATTCCACAGCCATGCGCGACATTGATATTATTCTGCATGAGAAACCCTTTAGCGGATATTACACCGACTTAAAAGATCAAAGGAGGAGGGGAGAGAGAGGGAAGCCAAGAGAAGGGAACCTGTTGATTAATGTCCAAGTTGATAATTTTTATGTGAACCTGTTATCCGAGCTTGGTTACCCCGCATGACTCGGTTAGCTGTGATGGAGAGTAATGTACTGAACACTTAAGGGTGATAGTAACAGTAAAGGGAGATATAACGGTGGTGGTTGGTGGTTGGAAATGTACTGAACACTTGGTGGTGAAAGTAAGGTGATTGAGAAGTGGGATTGCTGTCATTCCTCCCACAAGTTTTCACCTCCACAAATATTCTCGCCTACGGTTACAGGAAACCTTCAGCTTGAATCCCATATAAATTCCATATATATTCTTTTGTGAAACCATGTCCCTTTTGATAGGCAATGGCGTGATGTACTGAACACTTGATGCAGATACAATAGGGGGCAAGGTGGTTGAGGCGTCAGTTAATGGTAACCAAAAGTTAATGGTTGGTATGTATTAGCGAAATTAAATGAAGTACCGGTAATAAAGTATTGTCACAATCTGCATTTGCGTTCTCGAGATATATTGTAAACATAATAAACGTAATGACACACATACACAGAGGAATGAATACATTATTATTGTGCTCCTCGTTATTGGAGATGCCTACTGTATGTACAGAAAGGCAAAAACAAAGTTGTAATATCAACTGTACATAATAACCTGTGCACGATATAACCCGAAACTAGCTGACGAAATTAAAATGATGCTGGGATTTTTATCTCAATAAGTTTATATATTTTATCTTAGGAAAGTTTATAATGTTTTTCTCACGACAACATTTTTGTTTTTGTGTATTTGTTATCACTAACCCATCCTCCATATTTCTTTATCCCTCATCTACCGTATCTCTATATTGTATATTGTGTGCGCTTAACACATTTCAACACGTTTTAGAGAACTTCAATAAGACGGAACGCTCTTATAATATGCATCCCAAATTTTGTAAAATATCTAAAAAAGTGTCCATAATGCAACCAAAAACGAAAATTACTCATTGGCTGTTAAAGTCTATGTGATTTATATTGACTATGCACTTTTTAGTCTCCTCCAGTTCATCACCACGCCAGCCCCTACCTCCGCCTGCTTAATAACCTTGCAATATGCACTTGCAGAAAAAATGGGTAATGCAGCTGGGTGAAAACTGCAATATAACTTTTAATCTCGTTGCAAAATCTGATAGGATCGAACATATTAATCTATAGTAGACTGCTCTCTTTCGCTCTCTCCCTCTCTCTCATCTGTCTGTCTATTTCTGTCTGTCTGTCTGTATGTATGTCTCTCTCTCTCTCTCTGTCTCTCACACACACACACACACAAAACACAGTTAAATCCTCCTCCTCCTGGCGACTCTGAATCATCATCGTCCCATAAATATCATCCCGTGGCAATCCTTCCTTGTCCGATCTTTACTCGACCACAAACAGTCTAGTGTATATTTTCTTTGTATTCCCTTGTATTATAAAAGTAAAATACTATCAAATACCATCAAATTGCTAACTCATCCCACCACTATATTAATGTTATACCGGTATATGCTCTATGAAACATGTGACAAATTATGTGATTGGATGGAGTAAGTAAAGTCAAGTCAGGTTTCAGGTCTCGTGGAATCATCACACTCAGAATTTAGTTTTTCAGTGCACCAAATAAATAGATAGATATAGATAAAGTAGATAAATAAGATAGATAGAAATATATATATATATATATATGCTTTTATTTCATTTCAGTTTAGGTCTGAAGATGGTTTATGCTTAAACCGAAACGTTACCAGAATAAAGATGTTTGTACCAGCGCTGGTGTTGATTTTTATCATCCGACTCCGATTCCCGCAACAGGAGAGTATTGCTTCTATATATATATATATATATATATATATATATATATATATATATATATATATATATATATATATACTTTCATCATACCTAAACAAAGCTTTATATAATAAAAGTAGGAACAAACATCAATTAACATTCATTCATCAAGGCAGTAATATCAATATAATCAAAGGGCAACTGACCAGAGGTGTCAAAAGCCGCTAATTGTAAATCCTTGAATACTGACCAATGAACACTCGGCTTAAGGAGAGATGGGCTGTTTTCCTGGTCCCCTTTCTCGGTCGTGTTTAGCCCCATTAGTTTGCAGATTTTATGACGTTCGGCCCATTAGTTTGGCGATTTTAACACCTTTCGCCCCATTTCGTTGTTAATTTTAAGACATTTCGTGCCATATAGGTGTCGAATTTTTCCTGGCGAGCGATAGCGAGCCTGTAATTTAAAAAGGAACTGGCCTTAGCCCGGGATAGTTTTTTTTACCGAAAAATGTACAAATATAGGCCTATATTGAAGGGAGTCTAGGGGGTATTATTTTAAGTTTGATGGAGGTCTAGTGAGGGAACTAAGAAAAAGGAATAAATAAATTAATAGACCAACAAATCGGGCCATCTCCCCTTAACTACCCTACCTTCTAATTACGGCAAGTGGGGTGACCAGATGGGTGACAAGGAAATTAGCCCCCTTGAGGATTATGACGCGTGTTGACAGTTCGTTCTGGCTATCATTAGACAATTTTATACAGCATAGGAAGGATCTGTGGCGAATTAAAGAGTACAGACTATCGCAATTAACCCTCTAACTTACACACACCCTCTCTAATCTAAATGAAATCGTTTGATAATAGCCAGAATAAACTGTCAAAACGCGTCATAATCCTCAAGGGGTTAGGGTGGGATTTGTGGTCCTGTACCAGTATCACACGAGCGCTGTTTCCATCAACAGTCATCCTCAACAATGGTCTGATCTACCTATCTATCTATCTATCTACTCAGGCCCAATCCTCACTTTTCAATTTTTTTCTACTTGGGGGGGGGGGGGGGGATTCAAGACAGAGCAAGAATAGGGACAAAACAAATCACAACAGAAAACAATGAACACACAAACAAAATACAAATTCACACACATCTGGTCTGATAGCTGAGGAAAGTTTTAGGGGAGATTTTTAGTTTGCTTCCCAGACCTGGGAATGCGATATCCACAAGATGAAAAATCGGGTGCTATGAGCTCGCGGCGAGAGGGTTGGTTATCACATAGAGGACCACGTCTCTTTAACAAATTCCCACTGCGAGTAAGAGACATGAGGGGTATCTTTTTAGACAGCTTCAAGAGAGCCCTCAATGTCGAGCTGCAAAAAGTGCCAGACGAGCCCATCTTCGCAGGGGAGCGCTCCGCCCTTTCGACCAGTCTGCTGCACCAATTCTCAAACAACAACGCAGGGCGGTGCGCTCCTCGGTGCCACTAGCAGAGTGGCAAATTCAACATAGGTGAACATAGGTAGGACCCTCATCAAGCTTTAACAACATGTAGCTAGAATAAAGTTATAAAAGACGTCGCCTATACAGAAGGGGTTAATGCTCTCACGATCTTTACGAAATTCCACTGTTAGGACGCGACCAGGGAGTGTGGGTGTCACTTGCAACCCTCCCCCCCTCCCCCCTTGTTATTGTTGCATCACCACAATGCATCCCCAGGCCGCTGCAGTTGATGGTTGCACGAGGGAGAGGCTTATGTAAAAGGGGGGGGGGGGGGCAGAGAGATGGGTTTAACTCCTTCCATACCGGCGACGTATTTTTTTATTTGATTACAATTATATTTGGACAATTGTATTTAGCTTAGGAAGGTCGTCTACCAAATCAAAGGCTAACAATGATCTCAATCAACTCATTTAGCTACCACACATCCTTCCTAAGCTTCATAAAATTCTCTAAATGTAGCTAACATCAAATACACAATACGTGGCCGGTATAAAGGAGTACAAAGGAAATCAAGCAACAACAGGTCTAGTGACCCTTCTAGGTTGCTTGTCCTCCAAAACACTGAGGATCAAGTGTCCAAACAGTGGTTTAGAGTGGGTAAGGGAACATTGGAAAGGGAACTACTGCCCTGCCACTAACGTGGCAGGACTAGGAAGTTAGTAGGGGACATATGGGTTAGTAACTGAGGGGACGATAAAGTTATTCATTTACAAACGCAGTCAGTCGCGGGTTTGATGCGAGATATTTGTCTAGGCGGAATTTAAATGAATCAACGGTGCTGCAGTCTATAACGTCTCGGGAAGCCCATTCCACAAGTTGACAACCCGATTGAAGAAGAAATTCTTAGATTCGTGCGAGTTAAAAGATTTACCAATAATTTTGCAACCGTTTCCCCGCGTGTAATTAGATTGGTCGATAGTGAAGTACTTACTACAGTTCATATTGTCGATGCCTTTGATGATTTTGAACACTTGAATTAAGTCGCCTCTTAATCTGCGCTGGGTTAAAGGAAATAGATTTAATTCTCTAAGACGCTCTTCGTATGGTTTGTTCTTTAGGCTAGGTATCATTTTGGTAACTCTACGTTGAACTCGTTCTAGCTTGTTTATATATTTTTGGTAATAAGGGGGTAAGAGGGGGTTAAGGAATAGATTTACTTATTTATTTATGATTTTTTTTTTATAATTAATTTCCTCCCTAGACTTTCCGGCCGAAGACCGGGTCCTCCTAAATTCCAGACTATCGCTCGCCAGGAAAAACAAATGACATCTAAATGGCTCGAAAGCTCTTAATATTGAAAAAAAAAATGGGGCGAAAGGTCTTAAAATCGCTAAACTAATGGGACAAACATCTTAAAATCTGAAAAAATAATGGGGCTAAACATGAAGGAGAAGGGGGACCAGAAAAACGACCCATCTCCGCTTAAAACACCGATGATACAATATGTCTGTTAGTGTCAGGAAAGTTTGGATAATTCTCCCGATAAAAGAGTTCGGTTTCACTAATGGGAGTTTAGGAAGAATCGTATTAGGGTTAGATAAGAGAGAGAGAGAGAGAGAGAGAGAGAGAGAGAGAGAAGAGAGAGAGAGAGAGAGAGAGAGAGAGAGAGAGAGAGAGAGAGAGAGAGAGAGAGAGAGAGAGAGAGAGAGAGAGAGAGAGAGAGAGAGAGAGAGAGAGAGAGAGAGAGAGAGAGAGAGAGAGAGAGAGAGAGAGAGAGAGAGAGAGAGAGAGAGAGAGAGAGAGAACACTACTAAAAGGGGGTTGGGATGAGGAATAGAATTTAGGAATTAGGAACCAGGAAAGGACACACACACACACACACACGTGTGAACAAGAGTTGAAATTACACTAGATATATGAAAAATATAGAGATACACTCAACTACCAACCCCATGGAAAATAAATAGAGAGGTGGATGGACTTCATCAGGCCACAGCCACCCGCCGTAATAGATTCTCCTTTCTTTTTCCTTCGTACGTAGATTATCATTCATCTCTTCTTTGTCACCCCCCCCCCCTCATCTCTCTCTCTCTCTCTCTCTCTCTCTCTCTCTCTCTCTCAAGCACCATTTCACACCCCGATTCCCAAACCACTCCTCTTTACACCCATCCCGAGCCCTCTACATTGCAAGCCGGAATTAATATACCTCTCACCGTAATGGAACTCGGATTTATTTTTTCCTAGTCGAATTTGTTTAGGAAGTCCAAATATTTGCTTTGTTGACCCTTTGAATACCAGCGACGTCTTTTTATATTTGATTTCAGCTACATTCAGACGATTTTATTTAGCTTAGAAATGATATATGGTAGATGAAAAAAAGAATTGAGGTAGTCTGTAGGCTTTTTATTAGTAGACGTCCTTCCTAAACTCAATAAAATGGTCTAATAGTTGGTGGATTCTAATGCAAAGGACGTTCCTGGTACTGTATGGGTTAATTATATTATTACAGTATATTTATTGAAGTATATAATGACTATAACAATCAGTACCGGTATAGTTAACTTTATCAAATTAATCTGTCTCCGTAATGAAACCTATATTTTTTGCTTGACACACTTTTTTGGGGAAACTTCATCTTCATAGCATAGTGCTATGCTCGAATATATATATATGTATAATTAATAAAAGATTAAAGAAATCAGGTACACACAATCTATATATATAAGCAATGATACAGATTTCATTGCGTCTTAATAGGGAAATGATGAGTTTGAGGCTGGCAAATATTGACTTCCTCCCACCGAACGATGGCGCGAGCCTTACCACAAAGAAACCAAGGGAACATAACCACCAATATGACCGAGAGATTGTACGAGTGCTGGGTAAATATGGAATAGGGTGTGTGGGGGGGGGGAGAGAGAGAGAGAGAGAGAGAGAGAGAGAGAGAGAGAGAGAGAGAGAGAGAGAGAGAGAGAGAGAGAGAGAGAGAGAGAGAGAGAGGAGAGAGAGAGAGAGAGAGAGAGAGAGAGAGAGAGAGAGAGAGAGAGAGAGAGCGGAGAGAGAGATGAGAAGATAGAGATAGAGAGAGAGCGATAGAGAGCCGAGCGAGGAGAGAGAGAGATCGAGAGAGAGAGAGAGCGAGCGAGCGAGCGAGCGAGCGAGCGAGAGAGAGAGCGAGAGAGAGAGAGAGAGAGAGAAAGAGAGAGAGAGCGAGAGAGAGAGGAAAAAATTAATCGAAATTGTTTTATCTCGTCAACAAAAACTGTTACGATTATTTCAATGTCTTGAGAAAATTGAATCAATCTTCAATTTAGACCTTCCCGCCTTCCTTAATTTGATTGTGTCACTTTTCCCCGAACCCCTTTCTCCCTACAGGCCTAGGTCTAGTATATTATTTCCTTCCAGATTTCCAATTTATTTCTTATTTCGCTTCCCAACTTCTATTACCATCGATTACGAGAGGTGCGTCGCCCCTAACAAATTATATTTTTCTTCAATCAATACTTTGAATTAGGATAATGGAATTATAAAGATAATGTTATATATTGTTTTATATAGAAGTGATTAATTAGGCAAAACAACCACAACTGTTGTGTGGTAAGAACACAAAAATCGTAATTCGATCTGAGCATTCTTATTTCCACACATACAGTATAATTACAGACATGGTAGAATACAGAATCGTTTCGCTCTCCTTCCAATAACCCCTTAAAGATTATGACGCATTTTCACAGTTTATTCTGGCTATCATTAGCCGATTTTATATAATTTAGTAAGGATCAGTGGGGACTATGTAAATTCCACACCTATTCTCTGGCTGACTATTCCCAAATGGTAGAAATATACGCTCGATTACTCTATAGGTAGGGCCAACGTACTTGACAATGTTCTTGATCCCTGACCTCTCTGTAACTCAAAAGGGCTTTGAGCAAACTGGCTGTAAATATGCACACCTACTTCCTGGTTGACTCTTCCCAAATGATAGAAACGTCAGTCCGATTGCTTTTATTAATTTCGAGTTCTAAGAAGCTAAGGGGTCAGGATTATTGTCAAGTTCGCTGGCGCTACCTATAGTCGTTTATGAGTTATAGAGGTTAGTGGTGAAGATTGTTGTCCTATCTATAATGAATGGACTATAGTAAACTTGCCTGCTGTACTTGCATCCTTAAGGGAGCCCACCTCGCTTTTTTCTCTTTCTCTCCCTCTCTCTTTGGGTTGTATTCATTTGGCCCCATTCAGCCTACTGTTTTAAGACGTTTACACCCATTCAGGTGTCAATATTTTCCTAGCGAGCGGTAGCGAGCCAGCATTTAATTATTTTTGTTTTTACAGCAAGCTAAATTTGTACATTTTTCGTTAGAAAAATATCTCCGGCGAAGCCGGATTTCTCGATACAATGCTGGCTTGCTATCACTTGCCAGGAAGAAATCGACTCCTGGATGGGGATAAACGTCTTAAAACAGTTGGCTGAATGGGGCCAAATGGATACAAGCCAGGGAAAGAGAGAAAAGTAGAGAAACATAAAAAAAAAAGCCGGTGACACCCCCTTAATATTTTCTGTTGGAGAATATGGCAAAGCTGACTATCCAAAACTAGAGAGCCACATGAATTTTTAAATCTACTATACTCGTTTCATTTCATCTGACGGTAAATTGAATTCCTTAGCAGCTAGTTTCTCGATACTTAATGGAAAAATATGAAACTACTATGTCTCTGCATCATCATAAGACCAAGTTTATATAATTTGCACCCTAAATCACTACAACATCTTCAAAATAACAGATATCTTGATAGGAACTTTGCAACTTACCGCCAGATGAGATGACACCGACTATAGACTAATTTCAATTTCAATTCAAAACATAATGAATGTGTTCTGTGCATCATCTCTCCCTCAATCAATTTTTCCTTCATCCTATGACTTAAATATATACACAGTATATATATATATATATATATATATATATATATATATATATATATATATATATACTGTATATATATATATATATATATATATATATATATATATATATATATATATATATATAATATTTTTTCACCAACCAACTTCACTTCTAAACTCACTTAATGAAATCAACAAATACATGTGGTACTCCAAGGACAAGAAATCCACCACTATCGCCACCATCGTCCTTTTATGACCAAGCTATAGGTGTAATTACCCACGGGATGGTAATTAACATGATAATTACCCACACCCAATTACCAGAGTGCTGCCCGTCATTACGACAAATGGTGATTTCGCTTACGAGTCTCTTCGTTAATAAGACTTTTCGCCCTCAGGTCAATTCACTCACAAATCTTTTCGCCCACACTCAAGTATTGTAGGCCTCATTTTGAAGTTATATATGATAGGTTAGACTCAAGATATATTTGATTATTTGTTCATTTTTCGGTAGAAAAAAATATTCCGGCCGAAGGCCGATCCCTCCTAGAATTACAGGCTCGCTATCGCTCGCCATGAAAAAATCGACACTTAAATGGTACGAAAGATCTTAATATTGACAAAGAAATAGGGCGAAATGTTCTAAAATCGCCAAACTAATGGAACAAAAGTCTTAAAATCTCAAAACTAATTGGACTAAACATGAGAGTAAAAGCAACTACCTCCCCCTTAACGAAAATCATATTACATCACCATTGTCTAACAAAGCTGTGCATTCTCTCTCTGTCTGTCTGTCTGTCTCTGTCTCTGTCTGTCTCTGTCTCTCTCTCTCTCAGCCAATTTACGAGTTTTCCGGCCTTACGTTTACGATTGAGCGCGGCCGTAAAACTCTATCGGTGTAAAGGAGGGAAAGAAAATGGGTGAAGGGGAGAGGGGGAGGACTAAGCTAAATAAAAATGAAATAAAAAAGTAAATTGTAAGTGCCCCCCGTCATATCTGGAGATTATATACTATATATATATACTGTATATATAATTTGTCTCTGTCACTCTTCCAACTGTGGGGCATACGCTTGTTACAGGCAGCTTAGCCTTTTGTCTCTCATACACATAGAAACAAAATATATATATTTATATACTGTAATATACAGAAGGATGATTTATTTATATATTTTGTATATATTAATTTTATTTATCTATGCAGTTATATTAATCTCGAAAAAAATGTAAGACGACCATATACACGATCTCGACATTACCAAAAGCCAAGGGGTATTACGCGATTGGCCGATACCAGACAA
>JAVRFV010000388.1:57500-59180 GCA_032716605.1 Paralithodes platypus
AGAGAGAGAGAGAGAGAGAGAGAGAGAGGGAGGGGGGGAGAGAGAGAGAGATAATTTTTCTACGTACGAGTTTTACATCTTTGGCTAGAGTATCTCCCTGGAATGGACCGCATGTTCTTTTAACATACTAAGTACAACTTGTGGCTCTCTCTCCCCTCTCATGTTAGCGTCATCAGGGCCACATTAAGGCAGTAATTGGCTTGTTTCCGCCTTTTCAATTTACTGCATGATTGCAATTTTGCAGAAGGGGTAAACCATGCAACATACCTCGTCTTTTTTACTCTCTCTCTCTCTCTCGCTCTTTTTATTATCTCTGTCTCTCTCTCTCTCTCTCTCTCTCTCATAAACGGTAAGGCATCTAAATGGACCAATGTAAGTAGCGGGGTACCCCAGGGATTGGTACTAGGACCAATTCTCTTTCTTATTTACATCAACGACATAGATGAGGGTCTCACCTGTACAATCTCAAAATTTGCTGACGATACAAAAATTGCAAATAGCGTACTCTCAAAAGAACAAGTTGACGATATGCAACACAATCTAGATAAATTGTCATGTTGGGCCCAAATTTGGCAAATGAGTTTCAATGCGGATAAATGTAAAGTACTACATATCGGATACCAAAATAAAAAAAGCAAACTATTCGATGAATGGCACTCAGCTTAAGAATGTAAACAGAGAAACCGATCTGGGAGTAACCATATCGAGTAACCTAAAACCGAGTCAACAATGTTCAGAAGTTGTTAAGAAGGCAAACAAAATAATTGGCTTTATAGGCAGGTCATTTGAGCATAAATCCAAAGAAGTTATCCTAACCCTTTACAATTCCTTAGTCCGCCCTCTTCTGGAATACTGCGTTCAATCCTGGTGCCCTTATTACCAAAAAGCTATAAACAAGCTAGAACGAGTTCAACGTAGAGTTACCAAAATGATACCTAGCCTAAAGAACAAACCATACGAAGAGCGTCTTAGAGAATTAAATCTATTTCCTTTAACCCAGCGCAGATTACGCAGATTACGAGGTGACTTAATTCAAGTGTTCAAAGGCATCAAAGGCATCAACAATATGAAGTGTAGTAAGTACTTCACTATCGACCAATCTAATTACACGCGGGGAAACGGTTGCAAAATTATTGGTAAATCTTTTAACTCGCACGAATCTAAGAATTTCTTCTTCAATCGAGTTGTCAACTTGTGGAATGGGCTTTTCCCCCGAAACGTTATAGACTGCAGCACCCGTTGAAGTTCATTTAAACTCTGCCTGAGACAAATATCTCGCATCAACCCGCGACTGACTGAGTTTTTTAGTAAATGAATACACTCTTATTTTATCTCCCCTCCTCAGTTACACTTAACCCATCTGAGCCCTCTACTAACTTCCTAACATCCTGCCACGGGACATTAGGTTTCCAGGGCAGTAATCTTCCCCTTGTCCAATGTTCCCTTACCCACTCTAAACACACTGTTTGGAACACTTGATCCTCAGCCTGTTTCATTGGAGGACAGGAGGCTCAACCTAGATCAAGACGGTTCTCGTTCCTAGATCTGTTGTTGGGCTTGATTTCCCTGGTACTATCCTTTGTACTCTCCTCTCTCTCTCTCCTCGCGGTCTCTCTCCTCTCTTCTCAAAGAGAGTACTAAGTGCCAAAATATAGTACTAACCTAACCTAACCTAACCGT
>JAVRFV010000389.1:0-30000 GCA_032716605.1 Paralithodes platypus
GTTATTTAATCAGTTTTATATTTTCCCCTTAGTTTTAATTATAATGCCCACTCTATAACGTTGTCTATTTATTTATCTATCTACCTCGCTTCCCCACTCTATAAGATAATATTGAAAAGGTATACTTCTTTCCAATTTCTATGCATCCTTTTGAATCATTGTATTATTCATTCTTACTCTGAGGTATATTTTGTTATTTTCTGATTTATAACCTCTCTCTCTCTCTCTGTCTCTCAAGGAGAATGAAGATGTATGAGTGTGAGTTTAAGTTGGGTGGAAGACAGATATGAGAGAGAGAGAGAGAGAGAGAGAGAGAGAGAGAGAGAGAGAGAGAGAGAGAGAGAGAGAGAGAAACGGGATAGAACGGACACGGAATAAATAGGGGATATAAGAGAAAGGAAGAAAGACAGCAGTACGGAAAGAGTTAACCCCTTCTGTACCGATGCCGTCCTTTAACTTTATTCCGGCTACTGTTAGACTATTTTAATCAGCTTAATAAGCGCCTCCAGCAATTAACGGGCTTCGAACTATCTCACTTAACCCTTTTTACTACCACAGATCCACCTTAAGCTGCACAAAGTCGTCTATATACAACTAGACAATAAAACAAAAGACACCCGATACAGAAGGGGTTAATGGGTTAAGGGAGTAGTACTCGTTTGTTATGGACCCCCTTCTCCCTCATGTTTAACATATTAGTTTGTGGTTTTAAGACGTTCGTTTCGTTAGTTTGGCGATTTTGAGACCTTTCGCCTAATTTTGTTTGTCAATATTAAGACCTTTCGTGCCCTTTAGGTGTCAATTTTCCCTGGCGAGCGATAGCGAGCCTCTTATGTTAGAAGGAACCGGAACATTTTTCTACCGAAAAATTACAAATTTTTCTTGAAAGGGGGTCTAAGGGGTGTTTTTCTAAGATTGATGGAGGTCTAGCGAGGAAACTGAAAATAATAATAATAAATATATACCCCCTTAAAATAATAATAAATATATACCCCCTTAAAATAATAATAAATATATACCCCTTAAAATAATAATATATAAATATATACCCCCTTAAAATAATAATAAATATATACCCTTAAAATAATAAATATATACCCCCTTAAAATAATAAATATATACCCCCTTAAAATAATAATAAATATATACCCCCTTAAAATAATAATAAATATATACCCTTAAAATAATAATAAATATATACCCTTAAAATAATAATAAATATATACCCCCTTAAAATAATAATAAATATATACCCCCTTAAAATAATAATAAATATATACCCTTAAAATAATAATAAATATATACCCCCTTAAAATAATAAATATATACCCCCTTAAAATAATTATAAATATATACCCCCTTAAAATAATTATAAATATATACCCCCTTAAAATAATAATAAATATATACCCTTAAAATAATAATAAATATATACCCCCTTAAAATAATTATAAATATATACCCCCTTAAAATAATTATAAATATATACCCTTAAAATAATTATAAATATATACCCCTTAAAATAATAATAAATATATACCCCCTTAAAATAGGTCGCGATATGTTAACCCCTTTTGTACTAGCAACGTCTTTATAACTTTAATCTGGCTACTAATAGACTATTATTTAGTATTAGGCTAAAAGGGCCTCCAGCAATTGATAGGCTTCGAACTATTTCACCTTTAGTCAATTTTATAACCTTTCGTCCCATTTCTATATTGATATCAAGACTTTTAGTGCCATTTAGGTGTCGAATATTTTATCCTGGCGAGCCTGTATTTTTTTTTTTCAGGGAAAGAACGTGAAGCCTTTCAATCAGATAAAGAAAATGTATGAATTTTATTTAGACAGAGGAGGGAACATAAATTATGATTCTCTCAGTCCTAATTATGATAGTAGATAGTGTTAACCCTCTGATGCATATATGCATCAGAACGAGTTCAACGTAGAGTTACCAAAATGATACCTAGCCTAAAGAACAAACCATACGAAGAGCGTCTTAGAGAATTAAATCTATTTCCTTTAACCCAGCGCAGATTAAGAGGTGACTTAATTCAAGTGTTCAAAATCATCAAAGGCATCGACAATATGAACTGTAGTAAGTACTTCACTATCGACCAATCTAATTACACGCGGGGAAACGGTTGCAAAATTATTGGTAAATCTTTTATCTCACACGAATCTAAGAATTTCTTCTTCAATCGAGTTGTCAACTTGTGGAATGGGCTTCCCCGAAACGTTATAGACTGCATCACCGTTGATTCATATAAACTCCGCCTAGACAAATATCCCGCGACTGACTGCGTTTGTAAATGAATAACTTTATTTTATCCCCCCCTCAGTTACTAACCCATCTGTCCCCTACTAACTTCCTAATCCTGCCACAGACATTAGTTCCAGGGCAGTAATTCCCTTTCCAATGTTCCCTTACCCACTCTAAACCACTGTTTGGACACTTGATCCTCAGTGTTTTGGAGGACAAGCAACCTAGAAGGGTCACTAGATCTGTTGTTGCTTGATTTCCTTTGTACTCCTTTGTACTCTATATATGCTAATAATAACGTAAAATGGATATGCTGATATGTGACTGAAAAAAAAAAAAAAAAAAAAAATATATATATATAAATCTCTTCTTCAATCAAACAACGATTACTATACCGGTACTCTTATTATGATATTTTATTCTGCTTAGGAAGAACATACGGAAATATAATTCTCTAATGCTGACCGGTCCTTCCGAAATTTAATAACATCCTTTGGCATTAGTTAAAGTGAAATACTAACTGGTGACATCTGATTGAAAAAGTTCATAAAAACGCGAAACAATACGTCTTCGCGAGCACATAAAAGCAGAGTGATCATGAACAGAGCTGGAAAGGAGAACTGCTCGCTGATTGGCTGACGGGGTTGTTTACATATGTGACGTCACAACATGGCCGCTGTCTAGCCGACTGGACATCCACCTCCATTACTGCTCCTTATTTGTTGTAAACCTATTATTAGCACTCAAATCTATATAAACACTTGTGAATGCTATTAACGATTATGAGAACTATTGAATCTCATATTATTATTATTATTATTATAAATTATTATATTTGCATATAAAACATGTGTTATAAACTTTCCCTTTGATTTAATTTCCGATCATAATGAAGATTTAACTTAGGGATATAAAATCACAAATACATATTAAAATACATATTAAAATGATGACAAATTATCTATATCAGACCCATTCTAGTTATTCAAAAACTTATATACCCACATCTGTCTGTCCTCAAAATGGCGACCTAAACTACTGTCCCATCTATAGTCGTCCAAAGGAATAAACATGGATGTCCTTCAGGCTAACGTTTCCCTCCTCCTTAGCTACCTCTCCCTCTCTCTCTCTCTCTCCTTCTTCCTTCGCCAGCCACAAGTTTTTTTTTTTTTTTTTATATCTTCAGTTTAAATATATCTTTCATTATCCTCCCCTCCTCCTTCTTTTTCCTCCTACTCTTCCCTCTTCTCTTCTTCTTCTTCGTCCTTCTATTTTTTCCTCTCTCCATTCGACACCACAATTCTTTGCTCTATTCCTTGCACATACATTTTAGCAGTTTCTGATCTTCCTCCTTTCCCCATCTACTCTTATTTCTCCTCCTCTCTTCCCTCTGCTTCTCTCCCATTCTCATTTCTTCCTCCTCTCCTCTCCTCTCTCTCTCATTAAACTTGGTGTGTTCATGTATAGTTTACTTACTGCTCTCTCTCTCTCTCTCCAAACCACCACAACTTTAGCCCCAAAAGTCCCCTCCTCTTTTCATAGACTTTTCCCCCCGTCTGGTAACTCCGCTGGCCTCGCAAAGTTTTAGTGTTGGATTTTGGCTTTCATTAAGGGGACAGTGGATATTTTTTTGAGTCTATTTATTTATATATTAATTTGTTTTAGTTTCCTCGCTAGACCTTCATCAAGCTTAAAACAAACACTCCCAAGACCCCCCTGCAAGATATATTTGTACATTTTTCAATAAAAAAAAAAAAAAATATATATTTTTGTCAGCGGTTTTAAGGGGAGTAGGGTAATTTTTCTGTCCCCCTTCTGTCTCGTGTTTAGCCGCATTAGTGTTGGTAGTTTATGACGTTCACCCCATTAATTTGGCGGTTTTAAGACCTTTCGCCCCTTACTTAATCAAGATGAAGACCTTTCGTGCCATTTAGGTGTCGATTTATTTCCTGGCGAGCGATAGCGAGCCTGTATTTTAGGAGGAACCGCCTTTGACCAGGAGATATTCTACCAAAAAATGTACAAATTTATCTCGAAAGGGGTTCTTGAGGGTGTTTATATAAGCTTGGTCTAATGTAAATCCTTGAAGACTTAATTAATGTTGCCTCTTACAACGAAAACTAGTAGGAAAAATAATATATGTAACTGTTTGGTAATTCAAGTATTGTTTCAGTAGTCTAGAATATTAAGCTGGTACTCTACCATGAAAGTAGTATAAATTTAATAGCTTCATAATTTTAAGTTTACGTATAAGGTTAATATCATACATAACATGAAACGATGTATAAAATCGTGTGTGCGAAACGATTAGACCAGTTTCAATGGGGGAAGGGTATATTTTTAGGTCGATTATTTCATCTTATTTTGTAATTTTATTTTTTATTTTTTTTAGTTTCCTCCCTAGCCCTCTATTTTTTTTTTTTTTTTTTTTTTTTTAGTTTCCTCCCTAGCCCTCTTTTTTTTTTTTTTTTTTTTTTTTTTTTTTTTTAATCCACTAGTTCTTCCTTCTAGACTAATTTGTAAATGTTTCGGTAGAAAAATGTCCCGACCGAAGGCCGGTTCTTCCAAAATTCAGGCTCGCTAAGTCGCTATCGTTCGCCAGGGAAAACAAAACGATCCCTAAATAGCATTAACGATTGATAAATTACAAACAAATGGGGCAAAAGGTCATAAAATCGCCAAACAAATGGGCCGAACGCCATAAAATCTAAAAAAAAAAAAAAAAATAAATAAACACGAGGGAGAAGGGAGGACCAGAAAAACGACCCATCGCCCCTTAAAGGGAATAATTAATACGTATTCTCCTATTAGTTTATTTGAGAAACATTTACCCCGCTCTTTCTCACAATCCCAGACAGACACACACTCTCTCTCTCTCTCTCTCTCTCTCAGTGGCCTCATCATATACTGTATATAATGAAGAAGAAGAGGTCACAAGGGCCTTCCTCTCTCTCCTTTCTCGCTTTAATATTTTCTCTCTCTCTCTCTCTCTTTTTCCCTCCTTAAACTTGTGCATCTGAAGCTTACCCTCTCTCTCTCTCCTTAAACTTGTGCATCTGAAGCTTACTCTCTCTCTCTCTCAGATACACATTCTCTCTCACAAACACACATAAACACTCTTTCACACACATACACGCATGCAGTCTCTCTCTCTCTCTCTCACACACACACACACACGCAGGCTATCTTATTTCATTCACTGGTATTATTTCCACGGTCTCCTGCTTACTCACTCTTATTTTCCAAGTGTTTTTGTGTTTATATTCTAGCTCACTTCCCTCTCACTATCATTTATCTTCTCTGCCTTTCTTCTTCTTCTTCTTCTATTTTTTCTGCTTCTTCTATTATTTGTTCCCATTCAGTCTTATTATTTTCTTATCTTATTATCTTCTCCTTTCTTCTTCTTTTTATTTGTTATTTGTTCCCATTCAGTCTTATTATGTTCTTGTCTTATTATCTTCTTCTATTATTTGTTCCCATTCAGTCATATTATTTTCTGATCTTCTTCTTCTTTCTGTTATTCTTCCTATTCCTATTCTTCCTTTGTTCGTTCATTTGTTGTTTGTTATTATTGTTTCGCTTCGTTGTTTCGTATTCTTGTCTAAATATTTCCTTCACCTTTTTCTCCTCTTCCCTTCCCCCTCCCTTCCTCCTTCTATTTCTTCTCCCACTTCATCACCTCCCCTTTCTGTTGTTGTTTTTGTTCTTCTTATTCTTATTCTTATTCTTCTTTAACCTCCCCTTTTAATTTTTCTAGCTCCCATTCTTCTTCCGCCCGTTTTTCTCCGCCCTATTCCTCTATTCTTCTTCTTCTTACGCTCTTATTAGCTCTCATTCCTATTCTTCCTTCCTCCCGTTTTCTTTCCTATTATTCTGCTCCCTCCTTTTCCTTTTCCTCCTCCTCCTCCTCAATAACATTTTCTTCTACTCCTCTTTCTTCATCTGTTTCTCCTCTTCCTCCTTTGTGTGTGTCTTGGTGCGTGTTTATATTCTAGCCCACTTCCCTATCCTATCATTTATCTTCTCCTTTCTTCTTCTTCTTCTTCTTCTATTGTTTTGTTCTTTTTCTTCTATTATTCGTTCCCATCCAGTCTTATTATTTTGGTCTCATTATCTTCTTCTTCTTCTTCTTCTCCTCCACCACCTATTGCTCATTCTTCTTTTTCTGGCTTCTCTTCCTCTTGTTCCTCTTCAATGAGATAAAATGCCAGCCCTGTCGAGTGGTTCACAAACAATTCTCTCTCTCTCTCTTATATATTATAATATATATATATATATATATTATATATATATATATATATATATATAACCGTATATATATATAATATATATATATATATATATATATATATATATATATATATATATACCGTATATATATATATATATATATATATATATATATATATATATATATATATATATATATATATACGTATATGTTCAAACTCACACACGAACGTATGGATACACAGACAGACATACTGTATACATAAATGCATTCTGCTATTTCACCCATGACAGACATACACATACACATACCCTCACACCGAGATACACGTATACATACATGCAAATATTACATACACACGTACATAAACACATACACCCATGCATAAACATACATATGTTTATGTATACGCACATTGTACAGCTACTTACACGTCCGACTGTACCAGAGCTAAGTTTAAGTATTTTAAGTATTTTATCGTATGCATGTTTTATGTAGGCTTATGTTACTTTAAGTATTTTGAGTATATAGCAATATTTCCCATTTTTAAGTATATTTCTTAAGTTATTTTAAAGTATATTTCTTAAGTTATTTTTAAGTATATTTCTTAAGTTATTTTTAAGTATATTTCTTAAGTTATTTTTTCATATAGATCGCTAACACACGTGGAAAATATATTGATACAAAAAATGTGACCATATATTGGTAAGCAGTAAAACACACATACATACACACACACACACACACACACACACATTTACACACTCAGTCCCATGGTCTGCCAATTAAAATATAATCCTTATCCCCATTGATTTTCCATATCGACGCGAACCAATTTTTATATATTCGAATATTCCTTTCCTTTCGTTACACCCGAGTTCGTTCAATAAAATTATATAAGATCTCATTTGAAGAATGTCTGAAAAACTAACATTAATCAAAGAATTACCCTAAATTTGTTAAGCTACTCTTATCACAATCTGCTCTACCTGATGTTAACAGCCATGAATTTTGGAAAGTTTAAGACGTTCGCCCACTAGTTTGGCAATTATTAGACACACTGCCTCATTTCTTGTCAAATTTAATACCTGTCGTGTCATTTAGGTGTCGATTTTTACCTGGCGAGCGATAAACTTCTTAAGGGGTTGGCCGGGTCTTCCAATCCCAGCCACACCTTTGTATCGACTTCCTCACTTTAATTATATATTTTTACCAATCAACTAGACTTCTAAACTGAATTAAGGAAATCAACAAATACATGTGGCACTCCAAGGACTCGAACCTAGGAAACTCACATCGAAATTCTGCGCACTTAGGCATTACGCCATCAAGACAGTTAACCCATTCAGTACCAGGGACATTCTTCTGGTGACTATTAGACGATTTTATTCAGCTTAGGAAGGACCTCTTGCCATACTAAGGCTTCAAACTATCTGAACCAACCTTCTTAAACTACCACAGATCCTTCCTAAGCTGCATAATATCGTAATATCATAATAGTTAAGACGTTCGCCCCATTAGTTTGGTGATATTAAGACATTTCGCCCAATTTCTGTCAATGTTAAGACCCTTTAGATATCGATTTTTTCCTGGCGAGCGATAGCGAGCCTGTAATTTATGAGGAACCGGCCTTTGGCAGGGAAATTTTTTACCGAAAAATTGACAAATTTATATCGCAGGGGAGTCTTGGGGGTATTTTTTAAGAGCTTGATAGGGGTCTAGGAAGTAAACTAAAAAATCTCCCCTAAATTCGAGAGCAAGAATTTTATGAGTATCAGAGAACAAATTTATTAAACTCCGGGTCGCGTAAAACGATAAACTGCATATTGGTTCATTCTTTGGGAAATTGCGTTCAAAAGAGTGGTTGGGTTTGGAATGGGGAGAGAGAGAGAGAGAGAGAGAGAGAGAGAGAGAGAGAGAGAGAGAGAGAGAGAGAGAGAGAGAGAGAGAGAGAGAGAGAGAGAGAGAGACTGTATGTGTGTGCTGAACGTGTTGTGAATGAGGCAGTGTGTGTGTGTGTGTGTGTGTCACCTGGCTTCCATTGTTATGTTGGAGGTGGTTCTATAAATGTGTGTGTGTGTGTGTGTGATTCTGTATGTAGTGGTGGATGTTTTGTAAACGTATGTCTGAGTATTGTGTGTGAGTGTGTATATGTGTGTGATGGTGAGTCTTTGTGTGTATGTGATGATGATTCTGTGTGTGTCTAGGTGTGTGTGTGTGTGTGTGTGTGTGTGTGTGTGTGTGTGTGTGTGTGTGTGTGTGTGTGTCTAGGAGTGTAGACCTATGTTGTAAGTTGGAGATGATTCTGCATGCGTGTTTATGTGTATGTGGTGTTGGTACTGCATATGCGTGGGTGTGTAAACATACCGGTATTTGTGTGTATAAATTCATGTGTGAGTGTGTTCGAACGTGTGTCTCCTGGCTTCCTTTGTCCTGCTGGGTGGCATTGAACGAGCTGCCCACAATATGCTGTATGTCTGTATGTCTGGCTGGCAGCTGGTCTCTCTATGTACCGGTATATATTAATTTATTTATTTGTTAGTATTGATATATTTTATCTATTTATCTATATAACGCTCTCTCTCTCTCTCTCTCTCTCTCTCTCTCTCTCTCTCTATATATATATATATATATATATATATAATTATATATATATATATATATATATAACTACTACTAATCTATATCTACTTACGTAAGGCATTGAATTTATGATGTTTACATGCATGAACACACAAATAACCTATACATGTATGTAATTACTCGTACACACAAATAACCTATGCATGTATGTAATTACTCGTACACACAAATAACCTATACATGTATGTAATTACTCGTACACACAAATAACCTATACATGTATGTAATTACTCGTAAACACAAATAACCTATACATGTATGTAATTACTCGTACACACAAATAACCTATACATGTATGTAATTACTCGTACACACAAATAACCTATACATGTATGTAATTACTCGTACACACAAATAACCTATACATGTATGTAATTACTCGTACACAAAGCCTGTATTCCTCCTCCCACCCCATCACCCACCCACCCCCACATACACACACACACACACACACATCCAACATTCATTGTACGAAACATAAAACACCCAACGCATAGGCAAAAAATGATTACACACACATGAGAACTGAAACCCAATCTCCCACTCTTGCACTCTCTCGCTCTTTATATATATATATATATATATATATATATATATATATGTTATCTATTTACCTTTTCCATACTTTATGTTTCTTTCCATATCTAGCTATCTGTTTCTCTATCCACCTATTTATTTTTCAGTTTTTCTATATACAGTATATGCTTTTTCTAATACCGTACTCTCTTTCTCTCTCTCTCACTATCTATCCATCTATCTATATGTGTGTGTTGCCCAGTATTAATGAGTGTGATGCAGCCTCCTCTTCCGAAAAAACAACAACATAACACTCTAATATTTTTGGAGCGCCATTGTGTCCAGTGATCATATGGTCCATTCATAGTAGAGACCCCTTACTGTCAGAGATCGACCAACCTCCGCCATAACCGCAGCCGCTATACCTCTACATTGGCGCGGAATTACGATTAAATGTTCATGTATATTTGGCTAAATTTGTTTATACATCACTTCATAAGTTAGGTTATCCTAAGTTTGGTTATAGGTTAGGTTAAGTTTTGTTTGTTAATGCAATACATTAAGTGAACAATACATCGAAACATAATCGTAATTCTGCTCGAATGTTTAGGTATAGCGGCTGCGTGCATGGCCTATCGCTGTTTCCTCTCTTTACACCCAAATACCTCCATACCCATAATCAACATTTGGGAATACTGGTACGGGATGTAGAGTTTGGTGCTTAGAAATACATTCACCATGATCAAACATGTAATACAACCTCATTCTTTGACAATTGAGGCACCGAAATATCGTCCTTTACTACAGGCTCTCTTAATTCATAGGAAAAACGATCAATGGGAAGAAATGTTGCTATCCTCTTTGCAGTGCTTTACATATTAGATACATTTCAAAGCTATATGGGCTGGTAAACGTTTAAGCATACAGTATATTGCAGGGTCGGTCGGGCACATAAGCTTTCGGGACATTGCATTTAGTAGCAAACACAAAAAGGAAGGAGGGAGGGATGGAGGATGGATTAAAGGAAGGAAGGAAGGATTGTATTTTGGTTGGGGGGAAGAAATAGATTGAAGGAAGGGTGGAGGGAAGGAAGGATGGTAAATTAAAGGAAGGGAGAGAAGGATGGTAAGTTGATTGAAAGGAGGGAAAAAAGGAAGGATGGAAGGATGGTAAGTCGATAGGAGGGAGGGAATGAAGGAAGGATGGAAGAAGGAAGGCATAGTGAGAGAAAGGAAGTAAATAAGGGGAACATTAAAGTTGTATAGAAGGTAGGAAAGGAAGGAAAACTGAAGGAGATAAGAAGAGGGGAAAGACAAGGAAGGAGGAGAGGACAAAGGAAACGAGAAGTTACGATTAAGAGAAAACGGAGAACGGGAATTGAAGAGACACAAATGGTGGAAGGGAACACACACACACACACACACACACACACACACACACACACACACACACACACACACACACACACTAGTACCCAGTAATATTTACCACAAAGCGCGAATTTTGCTTATAAGGAATTCACTAGCATTCGAATTACAAAATAACATGAAATTAAATAACATGACCATAAGAAAGGTGAAACAAGCTATACGTATTATCGACAATAATGTCTCGAAGCAAGCAAGTGGATAGAGGAAGAGAGCTGGAAGAGATGAAATGAAATTACATGATATACGTATTGGAAAGGTGAATCAAGTACTGCACTTAAATTTATCCTGGAATATTGTTGAGCCACAGAGATTTACATAGCAGGTCCTCATTAACTTCTGAGTGGGACGGAATACCAAGGGCAAAGAGCCACTTCAGTGTATTCCATGGGCTTTGTCACTGAAGGCTAGTTAGGGCCTCGCGCCACCCCTATGTTTACATTGGCTCCATCAAAATTACAAGCACAGCGAAACCACTAACCACTTCTGTACCGGCGACGTGTCTTTAATTTTTATTCCAGCTACATTTACACGATTTTCTGAAGGTTAGGAAGGATATATAGTAGTTAAAAAGAGTTAATAGAGACAGTATGTAGCCACTTAATTGGTAGACATCTCTCTTATGATGAATAAAAGTCTAATAATTGCCAGAAAATACTGAAAAGGACGTCATCGGTACAGGATTTAATAAACAAACCGCAACATCAAACTCCCCACCAACACCACAGAGTACCATTATAATTTCCAATACTAAGTTGTGTCCTCTGTTGAGCCCTCAAGCTTCCCCCTGCTGGCCAAAGTTCTATGTAAATCCTGCAACTTCCCTCCCTCCTTCAAGTTTGGCTCAAGTTGGAACAGAAATCGTGGAAAGGGCTAGTGGCGTTCGTGTGTGTGTGTGTGTGTGTGTGTGTGTGTGTTTTGGGAGAGAGCGAGAGACTATATGATTATGTGTGTGAGAGAGAGTGTGTTTGTGTACGTGCTTGTATGTGTGCCTGCATGTGCTATGTATGTGTTTGAACAAGCAATGGTGGGTTCAAGTTTCATGGAGAGAGCGAGACTGTATATGATTATGTGTGTGAGAGAGTGTGTTTGTGTACGTGCTTGTATGTGTGCCTGCATGTGCTATGTATGTGTTTGAACAAGAATGGTGGGTTCAAGTTTCGTAACATTTGTAGGCATATACAATAATTATGTAAAACTAGATTGAGCCGACATTTTAAGTTTTACATACATTTTAAAATACTTAGAAACAGTTTTTAGGATAGTTAAATTTGATTAACATTGGTCGAGCTAGCATTGAATACTAATCTACTGAACAAACACGGTATTTTAGCATCCTTGAGAAGCTTATTGACATGAATTTAATAGAAAAGACGAGATAAGCAATAACTTTGATCACTATAATATTAAGAAGCAAGGAAGGGGACAGATAAAATAGTAGAGAGTGAGGAAGGGAGCTGGAGGAAAAGATAAGTGTGCCGGGGCTTCACCAATATACGCGAGTTGTATCTTTTTGAGAATCTTTTTGACGAACAGGACAAACTCTACTTTTTCTTTTCCTCATAGAGTTTGTGTTTGGAAGTTAAAGTTAAACTAGTATGATTAAGGCGATATTTACTTTAATGCATATATTTGATATTATTATAATTTTGTAAATGTGATGCCTAGACCTCCATTAAGCTTAAAACAAGACCCTCAAGACTCCTCTTCCAGATACATTTGTGATTTTTTCGGTGAATAAACCTCCAAAATTGCAGGGTCGCCAGGAAAAACTGCACGAAAGGTCTTAAAATTGACAATGATGTGGGGCGAACAGTCTTTAAATCCCTTAACTAATAGGACGAAGTTTTACAATCTCAGAAATAATGGGGCTAAATATGAGGGAGAGGCGTTCATAAATAAAAAGAGAGAGAGAGAGAGAGAGAGAGAGAGAGAGAGAGAGAGAGAGAGAGAGAGAGAGAGAGAGAGAGAGAGAGAGAGAGAGAGAGAGAGAGAGAGAGAGAGAGAGAGCAAATAACACACTCACACAGAATAACAAATGAAACGAAACAAAACATCACACAGACAAATCAGCCGGTAGACCATTTCAACCAGTGCCGAAGTCGTCCAATAATGTTAGGTTAGGTTAGGTCATTATCCTGTCACTGGTTGAGATGTATTGACTCCGGGTGTCAAACGAAAACCAAGTCCAATGTTTGTATTCTTAATTATTGTATATATAAAGATAACAAATAATTAAAGTTAAAACTACGTCTTTGGAGGTGATAACATGTCCAAAATAATGCTGTCATGTTAATTTGCTTGTATTTTTGTCATGTTCATTCAAGTCTTCAAACAAACTTACTCCGGTTTGACACCCTAATTGACCGAGTTGTCCATGAACCAACACACACACACACATACGTACCTACAACTACCTCTAACCCCTTCAGCACGAGGACGTAATTTTCCTCATATTTGTTACCAGTAAATGATTTTAATTAGATTATAATCTTCCAATTCTCTAAGGACTAAATACGATCTCAACAAACTGAACAACATGGGTCCTTCTTAAACTGCCTATAATCGCCTAAATTTAGTCAATCAAAGGTAAAAAGACGGCATAGTGTTGAACGGGTTAAGAAGGTCAGTCTTACATTACTAAAACTGAGATAGTTGTTAACGAAAATGTCAATTAATAAAGTAATTATTAAGGGTAACTATTCTTAAACAATTAATATGAGATTTAGTAAATATATATATAGTGAAGGTAAGCCCCTAATAAAATAAAGAAAGTAGAATAATTTTATACTACTTTACTGAAGGCATTACAGTATTTACATTGTACAGTAATCGTCCCAGACAAACTTATTATTAAGGGGAGGTTTCCACTTGAGGGATTTTTTTTTGGACCCCTTTCTCCCTCATGTTTAACCCCATTGCTTGTGATATTTAAAGACGCTTGCCCCATTAGTTTGGCGATTTTAAGAACCCTCGCCCCATTTCTGTCAATTTTAAGACCATTCGTGCCATTTAGATGTCGATTTTTTCCTGGCGAGCGATAGCTAGCCTGTAATTAAAGGGGAACCGGCCTTCGGCCGGGAAATGTTTCTACCGAAAAATGTACAAATTTATCTTGAAAGGGGATCAAGGGGGAGTAATTTTAAGCTTGATGGAAGTCTAGGGAATCAACTAAATACCTCCCCTTAAGTGTAACAAGATAGAAGCTAACTATTCTTTAATAGTTGATATGAGATTTAGTAAATAATATATAGTGAAGGTAAGCCCCTTATTAAATAAAGAAAGTAGAATCATTTTATACTACTTTACTGAAGGCATTACAGTATTTACATTGTACAAGCGGCTCGCTTGGTGTAGTGACTAGGGTCTCGGACTTCCACCCAGAAGGCCCGGCGCATTAAAGATTTTTCATAAGCACTGAGTCGTTACCATCCCTCATGAGCAAAGGGATGGGGTAGTAGTACAGGACCCCAATGGAAATACGCCTAATCGGCCTTATTGAGCTATCCTTAGCTAGCTTAGCATGCGCTAGCTTTAAGAACTATTATGATTATTATTATTATACTGAAGGCACTACAGTAGGTCTATTTACATCGTCCCAGACAAACTTATTAAGGGCACAGTGGTTACTTTTTTGGGTATATTTAGTTATATATTCATTTATGTTTTGGGTTTCCTCGCTAGACCTCCATCAAGCTTAAAACATAATAATAATAATAATACAAAATACAAGCTCGCTATCGCTCGCCAGGAAAAAACGACACCTAAATTGCACGAAAGGTCTTGATATTGATATAGAAATGGGACGAAAGGTTTTAAAAGCGACAAACTAATGGGGCGAACGTTATATAGGCTAATCTGAAAACTAATGGGGCTAAACATGAGGAAGAAGGGGGACCAGAAAACGACCCATTTCCCCTTAAGATATAGCAAATTAGGTAGTGTCTATCTATCTATCTATCTATCTATCTATTGCCTGACGCCGTGATGGCCACCAACGAACCGCCCCCATGCACCTCTGTCCCCAGTCAGTCGATGCCCCTCCTCCCAACCAGCATCGCCTTCATCCATATACTTATTCACTCCATCCTTCCACCTCTCTTTCGGGTTACCTCTCCCTCTCTGTCCTTCCACCTCACTCTCGTACACCTTCTTAGTCATTCTTTCGCTTCCCATACGTTCCATATGGCTGAACCATCTCAAGGTGTTCCTTTTCACACTTTCCAACACATCTACCTCCACACCACACCTCCTTCTTACTTCCTCATTCATCTGTCTATCCCTCCATGTAACTCCGCACGCACTTCTCAAGTAACTCATTTCCACCCCTCTCACTCTTGGCCTGAGTCTCTTCTCAAACGTCCATGCTTAGCATTAGGTAGTGTCACACTTACTAATTACATCCTACTTGGGGGATTGCGTGTTGAAGCTTTGATAGCATGGATGACTTAAGGCCGCGTCATACAGAGGTCAAATTTTTGCGGTTCGAGTGTATTCGGCCCGATAATCGGGCGACATCGGGTATGATTCTGGTATGTTAGAGTCGTTCTAGTCATGCTCTGGTCATCATCCGAATGTTCGGGTGAGTCGGCCAAAAGTTAGTTAACTTTTGGGAAATCCTCGAGTGCGTTCGGGTCAAAAAACCGTTACAAAATCCTCGAGTCACCTTCGATTTACATTAGAGTCGTATTCGGCTTACATTCTACCATATTCTGATCGCATTCGACCTATTCGGGTCACTTTCGAGTAAATTTTTTTAACCCGATTCATACCAGAATTGATCGAACCTAAGTGGACTTAGACCCGTTGATGTAGACCGTAACCCGAATTAGACTCGATGGTCAGTGGAAAATTCCTACATAAACTTGTTCGAAAGTCAACTGTTACTCGATGCTGACCCGAATTTCAGGATGATGACTGGATGGATACCCGAATACTACTAGAAAATGACTCGATGCATGTCCGACATTTCTAATTAGACTCGATGATTACTCGATCGTGATCCGAATGACTAGAATGTAAGTCGAAGCCAAGTCGAACCAAACCCGAACGCGAGCCGATGGGCGGAACCACGTGAAGCAGTCCTGTGTGCAGTTGGAGCGGCCCGAATTATCGTACACTGCCACCCACACACGGGCCCTATATACATTCTGGTTTCATTCCGGTTGGGTTCCTGACTTCGGGTGGGGTTCGGTTTTCATTCGGTTTTAAGACGGGTTACTTCGGGTGTGATTCGGTTTTAACTCGGGTTGGTATCGGCTACTCGGGTCACCGTCGATTAGCTTTCGACTCATGGTCGATTAAATTCCGTTCAGCTTCTTGTTAGTTTCGAGTAATATACGGGATAACATCGACTCGTATTCGAGACGCATTCGAGTCCCTCGGGTAGCATTCGAATTGCTTTCTAGTCATAGTCGGGGTACGAGTCTCATTCGGGGACTTCGGGTGAATTCGGGTGAAAAGTGCAAGTCATTGCCTTCGGGTTACTGTCGGGTCGCGGTCGACCTCTGTATGACGCGGCCTTTAGGACAATTATTTGTAAAACAATAAGTTAATTGACCATTACATTACTAACTGCGCTCTCAATGAAATGTTAACCCCTTCTGTACCCGATACGTCTTTTAAATGTTATTCAGGCTAGTATAAGACCATTTGACTCGATTAAAAAAGCGCCTCCAACAATTAACAGGTTTCGTACTATCTCACTTAACCCTTTTGACTACCACAGATCCTTCTTAAACTGCACAAAATCGTTTACATATAGCTCGAGTGAAATGTAAAAGACATCGCCGGTACAGAAAGGGTTAATGCTTTTACCTCGATACATCAAATCACAGAGAAACATACTTAGGCACCGTACATATACAGTAGTGTAATCATACTAATATTCCTTCTATACAATATAAACATGGCGTGGAAGCAAGCTAATATAGCCAACTGTACATTGCTTTTGTTTTTGTTTAGGTAATACCATTATAGATTGGCCTATGTAAAGTATACAAATAGAAAAAAATAAGATACATAGGCCTAATACCTTTTCTTAATAACATGTCCATCTCTATAAACTTGAACTAGTGGTGATGTAAATGCCAGTCCCTGAACATAATGCAAGCAGGGTAAAAGTGTGAAAAGAAAAGGAGGAAGAGAGGGAGACAGAAAAGTCAATCGTACTAGTTCAATGGTAGAAGAGGTGCTGGAATGTTCTCTCATAATAAATATATATGCATATTGAACGGAAATTTATTTATATATATATTTTTGTTTTCTTCCCTAAACCTCCAATCAAGATTAAACAAATACTCTCAATACCGAAGGCCAAAGGCCGGCTCCTCCTAAATTGCAGGCTCGCTATCGCTCAACAGGGCAAAATCAACAAATAAATGGCATAAAGTCTTACTATTATCAATGCAATGGAGCAAAAGGTCTTAAAATGTCAAAATTAATGGGGTTAAACATGAGGGAGAAGGGGGTCCTGGTGGTGTAATGGTTAAGGTGGCAAAAATATGTGTGTGATAACCCGGGTTCGAAAATAAAAATAATATTAAAGAAATTAATACACATACACATACAGTATCGATAAGTAATACGTGTATATTTATACAGTAACTTAAATAGTTAGTACTATGTTCTTCCAAACCTACATAACTAAATTAAATTTTAGCTAGTTACTTAAATGTTGTACCTGGCTTTTCTAACAAACAATTGTTGTAGAATAGAAGTAAAATGTAGTATTCATAGTGCGTAATGATAGCTAACGAGTCTTCTTTCTACAGCAAAGTAACGAGTAATAATCAACAGCAATAAACCACCCTAAAGAATAGGCCTACTTCAACAGTTCCTAGCAATAAGAAAACCGATACTTGACTGACGTAAACATTATTGAAACAAACTGGAATCATGAATGTGTCCCGAACAAGTCACGTTCTTGTCCTTCAACAAATCAAATGCTATGCTTCTCGAGTTGCTCCTTACAATCTCCAGGCAACTACCTACGCTTCAACAGCCACCACTCCCTACGCTCCAGTATCAAAAAACATGTTCCTACGGTCCCTGAGGAAGTGGTAGAGAGCCCTAGGAGGTATAGAAATAGTGGCTGGGATGACGGCCGGAGGAGGGAGCCCTAGAACTCTTCAAAATATGACCCACAGCCCTCTCTCTCCTGGTCCATCTCTAGTGGCGACTCCTTCCGGTCCGACGCTGCACTAGGACCAGCACCCAAGTGTACCCAGTGATCTTCAGGGTGCCCAGGCATACATACGGTATCGAGACACTATTAAGGTACTCGGGGATTATTAAGGTACCAAGGTATTGCCAGGGTACCCAAGGTGCACTTAGGGTACAGAAGGGTCCATAGCCTACCCAGGGATCCCTAGGGTACCAAAGCATCGTCAGGGTACTCAAGCATTTATAAAGTAGCCAATCAAAATACTGAGAGGGTGCCCAGGGATCCCTAGGGTACCAAAGACAGTAACCAGGTACCCAGTGTGCTTAGGGTGCAAGGTGACGTCACGGTTCGCAAGCATCTTTAGGGTATCCAGACGCAACCGACGTACTTGTGCGTCCTCTCTCAGGAGTCATGAGTGGGGCACCAAGAGCCCTAGGGGACGCACCGCCCGCGCGTCCCGAAGGAGAGATGGACGCACTTCTACTGGGACGCACGAGGGATCTCAAGGTTGGACTTCCACGGACACTTCTGATGTGGCACGTGAAGTAATTGATGTGGCACGCCGACACCCTCTCTCAGCCACGTATCTGTTCACTGTGGCACACGTTCCTTGTCGCACGAGCAAATTCTCAACAATCTATCTTTGCCACGTATCTTGTCTGTGGCACCTTGGCCGCTGTGGTACGTGACAATGTATGTAACACGTGTGCTCTTGCTCTGGCATTTGAAAATGGCTGTGGACTCTACTTTCAGTTTTGCTCTTTGCTGTAGAACGTGACTCTGCTTCAAGTACTAATCTCTGCCTTTCCTGAACTTATTCTATCGTAGCTGAAAATCCTAATGTTTTGTGTAAGTTGTCCATCGTCCGTTCAGTTCACCGTACTCTCCTCTTTCCTAGTTGCTTAAACTTTCGAATAAACTTTGTCTTGACTGGCTGTGATTGTGTTTATGTGTTTGTGCTGTTAAACATTGTTTTTCTTATACAAAGCTTATTTTGATGTATGCTTTTTTACATTGGCCTTGGTTATGTGTCTGTGCTTTTCATCGTTAATCATCATTTATTCATGTAGCTATTTAATTTGGGATTATTATTTATGTCGACATTTTTAGAAATGTTCATATTTTGTCTACCCTCGTGTTAACCAGTAGATTGATATTTTCATCTTTTATATATTTATTTATTGGTTTCCTATTTCTAATACCTATAGACTAAAGAATTGACATTGATATTAACCCTATGTTTTAACAAACTTTATAAAGTTACTGATTACAAAAATAATTTTACCAATAATTTTACATATTGCAGTGAGCATTTGTAATACTTGCTTTGAATGTCTTCACTTCAACGATTACAGCGAAGTGTATTGTGGTAAGCTTAGTTGTTCCTCAACTTTTATTATTTTGGTTATGTGTTTACACAACAAAATTATGACAGTTTCATAAGAAAGGTACATTGTAGCAGTCTCGTCGTTATATGAAGAAATTAACTGCACACATATTATATGTTATGGTATTGAAGACGAGTTACGCTTGAAATGTTATAGGAGTTAGGCTTCAAATGCTATAAATTACAAGTTCGCAATTAGTTTACCAAGCGAAAGTTTATATACATTTTCATGTATTTCTTATGTGGATTCTACTAATGTTTTGATTATGGCATTAACGCATAGGCCTAAACATTATTTGTTTTCATTCGTGAATGCCATATTAACACCTGCACGATGACGCCTTTTTACCATTGATTCTGGCAATAATTAGACGCTTTTATGCTGTTTAAGAAGGACCTATAATAATCAGAGGGTGTATTGAGATCGTATTTATCCCTTGGAGTCCTGAAGGTAGTTTATAAGCTAGCCTAAAGGAAATCGTCTAATGGTAACCAAAATATGATGTAAATTACGTCATCGCGCTGAAGGGGTTAAACTGAGTAGAGCCATCATGAAAATAAATCGATGAGAAACGTTAATAAACTCTTTGGATTATCCATGTAATCCCTTCACCACCATTACGTAATGTTCATCATATTCTGGTTACCATTAGACGATTTTCTTTAGTGTGTAATCTACGACTCAAATGGGTAAATACGATCTCAATAAACCCTCTAACATAGGTCCTTCTTAAACTGCATACAATCATCTAATTTTAGCCAGAATCAAAAGGTAAGAAGGCGTCATGGTGTTGAAGGGGTTAATTTACAAAAACGTAATTTCGGACTGACAAAATGTAGGCCTATAATCAATCATAACAAATCATTGACTCGTCATATTCTTAATTACGCAAGTGTATCAAAGGAAACTGATCTGTGAATGCTATATGTATTATACATTACAAAACCATTATTAAACCACATCAATGATTAACATTTAAGCAAGACAATTCCAAATCTTATCCTCACTGCTTATATTAAGGGAGGTATTTGTTTGTCTCTGGCCCCCCCCCTTCTTCCTCATGTTTCGCCCCATTAGTTTGACGATTTGTATATCTTTCGCCCCATTTTGTTTTCAATATTAACCCCTTTCGTGCCATTTGGGTGTCTATTGTTTTCCTGGCGAGCGATACTGAGCCTGTAATTTAGGCCTAGTAAGAACCAGCGTATGACCGGAGTATCATTCATATAACAAATTAATTGCAACAGGAGTACAGGACTTCAGAGGCTATCAACCCTTCTGGATTATTAAGCCAGCACACTGTTAGTCTAGAATAGCGTCAGAACTGTAACTTCTTTCAAAGAACTCCAGTCCCTTCTTGTATATACAAAGATAAAATTGTGGTTTACAGAATTAACTATGTCTTTGGAAGTGACAAAATGGCCAAAACAATGCAATTTCGCGTTAATTTTCCTGTATTTAACTGTGTTGCTGGTGTAATGGTTTAGATGCCTATGTTCTGGGTGTGGTGTCCCGAGTTCGAATCCCGGGAGGACCATATGCTTTCGTTAGTTTATTCAAGTACATTGGGGTTTGTAATGGATGATTAATGTTAAGAACGGGGTGTTACTTATTCCTTACACTTATTCCTGTCTTGATAGCGTAATGCATAAGTGCGTGGAATTTCGGTGTGAGTATCCTAGGTTCGAGTCCTTGGAGTGCCACATGTATTTGTTGATTTCATTAATTGTGTTTAGAAGTGAAGTTGGTTGGTGAAAATAAATAATAATTAATTCATGTCCTCAAACAATATGGCTCCGTTTTGGCAGTAGTGTCAAGTTGATAAACGAGGGAGTAATGGGTATTGAAAACCGAGCTTAATGGTTAACTTTTTGCATGTATTCATTATTTTTCTAGTTTTCTCCCTAGACCTCCATCAAATTAAAAAAAAAAAAAAAACACACGCATCCATTAGATCTCCCTTCTAGATTAATTTCTACATTTTTCGGTAGAAAAATGTTCCGGATGAAGGCAGATTTTTCCAACATTACAGGCTCACTATCGTTCGCCAAGGAAAAAGCGACACCTAAATAGCACGAAAAGTCTAAATATTGACGAAGAAATTGGGCGAAAGGTCTTAAAATCTACTAATACTAATAAACTGTCTTCGTGGTGCGATGTATAAGGTGTTGATTTTCGGTGTGAGCATCCTGGGTTCGAGTCCACGGACTGCCACATGTGTTTGTAAATTTCATTAATCGATTTTAGGAGTATGGTTGGTTGTTGGAAGGAACATAATAACTAATGGGGCAAACATCCTAACATCTGAAAACTAATGGGGCTAAACATTAGGGAGAAAGTGGTCCAGAAAACCGGCCCATCCCCCCTTAAAATACATTACCGGTACTATCTAATTAGTCATTATTACTGGATTTCTAGTTAACCTCTACTGTACCGGCGACATCTTTTTAACTTTATTTTGGTTACTATTAGACGATTGTATCCTCTGCAGACCTACATCAAGCTTACAAAAATACCCCTTCGAGATAAATGTGTAACCTTTTTTTTCGGTAGAATAACGATTCGTTCCTCCTAAACTCCAGGTTCACTATCGCTCACCAGGGGAAAATCGGCATGAAAGGTTTCAAAATCGATAAAGAAATAGGGCAAAGCGTCTTACAATTTCTAAACTAATGGGGCAAACGTCTTAAAATGTCAAAAGTAGTGTGGCTAAACTTGAGGAAGAGAGGAATTAGGATATAAAGTTATCGTGTATATATATATATATATGGCATTCTCGTGAAGTTTTATGTTGGTAAAGCCAGGTAATAAGTTTTATGTTGGTAAAGCCAGGTAATATATATATATATACATATATATATATATATATTGAGTATATATCACAAATACACGTGAGCCACTAAATGTTTCTAATCTCTCAGTGGGGTTCGAACCCCCGACCGTCAGGACGATAGCCGACGCTTTAATCGACTGCCGTGGTGTAGTTGATTAAAGCTTCGGCTATCGTCCTGACGGTCGGCAGTTCGAACCCCACTGAGAGATTAGAAATATATATATATATATATATATATATATATATATATATAATATATATATAATATATATATATATATATATATATATATATATATATATATATATATATATATATATATATATATATATATAAGTAAATCGTATCTCGCACAATTTTGACATGCCATGAATATATATAGGAAATGTGAGACAAGCATCAAAATATACACGATTACGATTTTCAACAGTAAGTAGATGTAGACAATTATGAGGGCCTGGGCAAGAAACAATGAGTAGTAATCGTGCGTACGTATTCTACAACATAACCACGAACTAGTCCCCCAGTCCCCCCCCCCCCCCACACACACACACCCGTAGCCTACCACAACCTGTAACGGCCTACCCATGGTATCCTCTATTTTCCATTATATGTATAATTTATAATATATACAAAAACATTGAACCTATTCCGAAGCGCTTTACTTGCATACCAAAAGTTAACAAAAAAGGAAGTGCATCGATCCCTCTAGATCACCCCCTCTCCACCCAACTCCCCAAACACACACACACACCAAAACAGAAAGAAAAGAAAAAAAAACCGCAAACATGAATATTCGAAAAAAGGACGTAAGTTTCGGATCATTTCGTTCGGTATTACCGTACTAAGAGAAAGAGATGGGGTTTTCGCCACACTCCACGGCATGTGTTTGCAATTGAGAGAGAGAGAGAGAGAGAGAGAGAGAGAGAGAGAGAGAGAGAGAGAGAGAGAGAGAGAGAGAGAGAGAGAGAGAGAGAGAGAGAGAGAGAGAGAGAGAGAGAGAGAGAGCATTCATATTAACCTGGAAACCAAGTGTTTGTTTCGCGCTTCACAAAACGACTCCACCATTTTTAGTTTTACATTTCTAGAACGTTTTCCAATGTTATGATTCACACTACCGGTATCTACAAAATAAGTTGACATAAGTAGCAAATAGTAAGGGACTGGAGTTCTCGAAAAGAGGCTCCTGTCCTGGCGTTACTCCTGACTTACAGTGTGCTGGCCTAATAATCCAGAAGGGTTGATAGCCTCTGAAGTCCTATTTTAACTAACAAAGCAAATATATAGTTAAAATAGGACTTCAGAAGCTATCAACCCTTCTGTATTATTAAGTCAGCGCACTGTAAGTCAAGAATAGCGTCAAGACTGCAGCCCCTTTTCGAGAACTTCAGTCCCTTCGAAAGCAAATAGTTCACTAAATTCATTATAACGAATCTAACAATCCCGACCACCAACCTATCATAACTTAGATATGAACAATCGGACAGATACGGCATGCTTAAAATCTAGGAAGCGTGCATCACTAAATAGGTGTAAATATTCACAGCCTGTTTGGTCCAGCCTTGCTGGAGTTAAAAGAGTCTGGAAGTGTCTAGACTTGTCACAATGAATAAACTATAGTCATACTTTGGCAGTAATAAAATAATTATAATCTTCCTAATCAATTTTTATCTCATCTGACATAATATATTCATTAACTCCCGTCTACTCACCGATTCTCTGCAATCTATTTCTCTTCGCCGCAATGTTGCATCTCTCACCATCAGTGTTCCTCAGAGCTCTGTCAATGTATACCACTTCTTCTACGCAGGGTACGTAATACCCATCTTGCAACACAATCCCACCCCTACTCTGTGCAACTCTCCAACCCAATAGCGAGACGATACTCCCAATCTTGCTATTATTCAACAGCTGAGTTCAGGAACTCGCTTCCTGGGTTGATCTCTCTGAGGTTTATATGATAGTATACTAATATTTCAAATTTGTGGGGCGTTTCTAAAATTATAAGCTCAATCCCAGTTAATACATGCTAAAGCGATTACTTTAGAACCACGATAAAAGATGAATACTTAAATAGTTATTACATTGAATGAAAAATTAATGTGAAGAAACTACATTGACAATGAAGTTTCAGAACCAATATATATAAATATTTACTGAAATATTATAATTAATTAATTTAACCAACAGATACTTCATTATTTCGCTTTACCTATATGTGGGCTTATTCTACATCACAGATACTTTTACGTTTAATAACACGTGTATTACCGTTCATACCATTTAACGTTCTCGAATTCCATTATAAAAATAAATGTATGGATCAGAGGGGTAATGTAGGCTACAGTAGCCGCTTATGAATGTGTATCCACTCCATAACCCTGTGTATGGAAGCAAATAGAGTATAGTAGACTTATGAGAATTAATTGCAATACAACCGATAATTGATCATATGTTTAACCACTGCATCAGAAAATATACTTCTAATTCAGTCATAAAAAAAATAGGCCTAGGCCTATACGTCTAATTCAGTCATAAAATTTCCCTAAAATTTTCCGTGGAAAATCACGGAGTACATCCACATTTATATAGGTAACTGTACATCTTAATTGACCGTGGGAGTCTTTTCGAGTTATAATTTAATTTAACGCTATATAGTCTACTATGAGCACCATGGTATGGAATGTAGGAAAACTTAAAAGTACATAATAGCCTACAGACTAATGACATACACATCAAAGCCATTCCAACACCTTCCTCTATCTACAACACTTCTCTGCTATTTACGCTTTCCCAGCCGTATGGTCCTAGTGACTGTCTGAATGTGTAATGGGATTCGAAATGTAAGACATTAGATTGTTCAAGAATGTGTTCGTCGCCTGGCAGAAATTATAAACCTATAGCAACTGATTGTTCGATACCTGTTACAAATAATTGGAGCTATTTCATTTCTATATCATATTTAGGCAGGGTGTCTAGCCAGAGAAATTTGTGCTTGAAGACTAATGAATATGAGAACGAATAGACAAAAATGAAATAGCCTAGTATTGGTTTGACTATTTGATCACTACCAAAGACATAATTTCAACTATAAATCACAATATTATTTTGTGCATAGGCCTAGGCTATACATTAATAAATACTAAAGTGGAAGGACTCGGCTTTTGTTTGACACCTTGTAAATTAAAGTAAGGCCATAGCCTAATTAAAATTTTCCTATTACCCGAGTAATCAAGATTGAGACATGAAAATTATCCGGTATAAACCGGAAGCCGAAATTGACTAGTAAACACTACCGATAAATGCTCGTGTCACGCCGCCTTAAAGCTAATAATAATCAAACATTACCTTCCTAAAACAAAGTCATCATCCTTCCCATAACCCTAGACCCCATGTAGCCTACAGCTCCCATACATCATGATGCCCAAGAGCGACCTTCTGCATCCACGGGTCCACAATCTAAAGCTAGGCCTATAACGTAGCATATACATTATTAATGGTGTGATGATAGGGAGGGAGAGTGGTGTTGGGCGACAGGTGCATGGAGGCGACTCATTCGTGGTCACCCCCTTAGGATATTTAAAGTAATATACAAAAACACGCTCAAATTAATTACACCTTACTTGTTCAATGCGGCACTAGTTTTGCGGCGCATTCCCAAACATTACCGTGGTAGCCTATTCAGTAGGCTATGAGCGTAGTCTACGTTTTTCCAACATTTTATTCAACACTAAATCCAACACTTCATTTGATTAGACCTTGGTTATTAAGTTGTTTAAATGGATTTAAATATATAGATTGGCCCAAAATGTCGATGTTGCATATAATTATAGATTAAATAAATCACACACTTACCACTCTTCTGGCAGCCGGGCTCGCGGAGAGGTGGCGCGGCGTCCCGTATCATCCCCCCCCCCCGTCCAGTCCCAAGGCTTTGTACGCTCAGTTTGGCCTGACACGTATCACTACACAAGTCAGTTTGAGCGTATAGGGGAGTGGTGACTCCTTGGGCAGGTCTCAGAGGCTTGCACAAACCTGCAAAGCGCCCACACACACGCTCAAACTAGCTTCAAACTGTCCTGTACACTGCTGGGCCTGGTATGTCGAATCCCACATGTGTAGCCTCGGCTGCGGCGGCGTCCCTCGAGGCCGGCGCACTTCATCCCTTCAATACTTTTCTAATAATCACTCCATAATAAGCCATGTCAGCACAAAATGTCAATGCACGTGTCACAGTAATGTATATCTTCCTTATTCCCGCGAATATCGTCTTTAAATCCCGTAATATGGTAATTTAATGATGAGCAAACACTACCTCACAACAGCGACATATAAATGAGTGTTCTGCGCATCTCATGAATCGTGTTCCTGTGTTCTCGATGTGGTGGTGCCATGCGTGAATTGCGTCTACCAGTTTGAGTTTACAATACTCTAAGATAGTATTATAATGTGTATCAAAAGTTCATTTGTATAATAAAGAATAATTATAATGTGCTATGTATGTCTTGAAGTACTTGAGTGTACTGATTATATGTGCATTTTTTTCGGACTTGGCATACCGAAAGTGACGTCGTGTTCCCTTTTATTCCTCCTCATAATTCAAGGTAATTTTAGTGATTAACGCTATTTATAGATTATGTAATTTATTTACAAATTATTTTGCGAAATATAATTGGGTATAACCTTAATGTTATCAGTATATTTCTATAATAATTAAATTTGTTAAATACCCCGAATACCATCTCGTGATCACCACCTATAAAGCGTTTCCTGCCATGCGCATTCAAGAACTTCTAAGGAATAACCCATTTGTTACGTATGGACACGGAAATTGAAATATCATAGAAACAAATTCAGTGTTGCTGAAAGGCAATGCAGCAACACGTACTCTAGGAAAAGTTTTAGAATGTTTTTCCGCAACCAGAAACAAATATAGCCGAACGCGATATGGAAAGATTGTTTACATCTTCCCTTCTCCATCTCTCCGCAAGTCCCACGTGCTTTAAAAAGAGCATTTATTATTATTGTTTCGTATTCAGGATCTTTATTATAGACACATTAATAAATATTGTCCATGAAATTATAGTTTCAAAAGATGGATTTAGGGACTTTCAAGATTTTTTGACTAGGTTAATTGTTTTGGATCTGGTATTGTATTAACTATAAGCCTAGTTCATACACGAGGTTTTAATTAATTGTAGTGTAACAGTGGTGTTTTAAAGGCTTATCCCTCAATACTTTCACCTGTGACTTAGCTTAATGGTTGGGGGACCCGCACGATACCGCTCCCGGGCAGAATAATATACGGGTGTTGTTCTTAGGGAAGGACTAGGCTACGAGCCAACCTGCAACAACATTGCTATTTAGTGCACTGATTCACTACACATACGTTTTTCCAGCAATTTGATCCGACACTTTTTTCTTTTCTTCTAGCAATAGGCCTATATGAAACTATTTTGCAGTGATATCGGCAACTAATACAAAGACAGGGCATCAAGGGGCATAATTCTAATAAAATTATGTATATAAAGAGGTGCCAGTTCAGAGTTGTGCATACAAAAGTATCGGAGAAAATGCACTGCTGTCATTTGCATCTGCATCATCCCCTCTCTCTCTCTCTCTCTCTCTCTCTCTCTCATTACCCGGACACTGTCAACAAAGCGGTAAATCTCCCCCACAGATCCTTAGTAATGTATTATAAGCTCATTTCCTGCGCCCATTTAGACAAGGTTTCGTTTAAATTGAGAAAGTGGATTATATGTATTTTTTCTGACTTAAGTTTATTACTATACATACATTACGACACGTTGAATGTATATTAAAATATATATAAATCCATGAGGCCTAGATTACAAGAGTTTAAAGCCCTAGGAGACTAAATGATTCCAGGCTAGTGTTTATATTGAATGCATGGAATTAATTACTAAAGAGAAGAATTAATAACATGAATAGTGCAAACGGTATTCGTATTATATGAACAATACATATATATACTTACATTAATATTACATTTACAAATATTACTATGGCTTACCGGACTCTATGCAGTAAATTATTGTAAGAATATAATATAATGTCATGTAAACACTCTGGTCTGTCAACATTTTTACAAACAAGCCTCCAGTATTCTGACATGCTAAAGATATATTAATTCGCCTCAACGTAACCTAGATCATTAAGGGGAGGTTTTAGTTTTAATTGGACCCCCTTCTCCCTCATGGTTAGCCCCATTAGTTTTGATATCTCAAGACTTCCGCCCCATTAGCTTGGTGATTTTAAGATCTTACGCCCCATTTCTTTGTCAATAGTAAGACCTTTCCTGCAATTTAAGTGTCATTGTTTTCCTCGCGAGTACTAGCGAGCCTTTAATTTAGGAGGGACATTGTTCTGCCGAAAAAATTTACACATTTATCTCGAAAGGCGGCTCTTGGAGGTGAATTTTTAAGCTTGATGGAGACCTAGGGAGCGAATTAACCTCCCATCCCACCCTTTGCCATATTGTCCCTTCGTGATAGAAGAAAAATACTAAACAAAGATAAAAATAAAAGTATTTGTTCGTATATGATTGAGATAAGACTTTATTTATGTTTTAATTTAATTCATGTATTTATTTTTATCTAATAGTTATGAGCAATACCTCAAGTTAAACTTCTTGCAGCAGCTGAATACTGGAGTTTACTTGACCACTTGCGAGTTTCAGGCTATTAGGAAGTTGGAGCAATAAACAGCGATACAGAACAGAAATGCACGAATAATGTGGATTTCAGATAGATAGAAAGTACCGGTATGATTAATTTGGTTTTACAAATTTCAAATGTACTACGATCGCATTTACGTTGCTAATTCTTAAATCCATCGATACTTATAGCTCCAATTTCCTTAAAGCATAACACTCGCAAGAGAACAATTATGTAACACCACCATCACCAACAACAAAAGCACCAGTACATTCATCGGTGGAAGAAGGGGACACAAGAGAGAGGATGGAGTGCACTAAAGAGTATCTGAGGAATATATGGAGGGTGAGGATGGAAAACAAAAGAGAGAAAGAAAGGAGAGTGTAAGGGACGAGAGGAGTTTTCTGTTAAAGCTTTGTCTTCTGAATTTATCCTACTTTTTATATTATTTCCCCCTAATTTTCTATTTGATATATTTCTGGCTTTATTTTCCTAGCTTTTCCTAAAGGGAGGAAGCCGATACAAAGGCGTGTCTGGGGTAGGAATACCCGGCAAACCCCTAAGAAGACGAAGAACAACACCAATAAAAACAAAGAAAACGTCACCAAAACCTCAAGGTTACCCTCTGATAACACCTCAAAAAATAATAACGCCTAATCCACCATAGTCTTTATCCTGTCCGTCCTAATTTGGAAACAGACTCTTAAAAAGATCCAACTCACACATGTTGGGTACAGCCCCGACGCCTTCATCTCCTCCTCTATTTCCCTTCCTCACCTCCTACTACTTCCTCTGTTCCTTGCCTTGCTTCGAGGCATTAAAGTGATACAAATATTGCTTGTCATACCTTCATTATA
>JAVRFV010000389.1:32500-59059 GCA_032716605.1 Paralithodes platypus
TCTCTCTCTCTCTCTCTCTCTCTCTCGCTCTCTCTCTCTCTCTCTCTCTCTCTCTCTGTCTCAGTCTCTCTCTCTCCTCTCTCTCTCTCTCTCTCTCTCTCTCTCTCTCTCTCTCTCTCTCTTCCTCTCTCTCTCTTCCTCTCTCTCTCTCTCTCTCTCTCTCTCTCTCTCTCTCTCATCTCCTCTCTCTCTCTCTCTCTCTCTCTCTCTCTCTCTCTCTCTCTCTCTCTCTCTCTCTCTCTCTCTCTCTCTCTCTCTCTCTCTCTCTCTCTCTCTCACTACCAATGCCACCCAACTGCAAACATTTAAACAAACACCATAATAAAATAACCCCCAAACCAAGGCAATAAATTCAACTCAACCACGTGATGAGGAAAAAGGAAGAGTAGTCCCAGTAAGCCTAGCCAGAGCCCCGGGATTTGAAGGGATTTACCGGGTTAAATCCCCAGTGGAAGATGGAAAATCCGAGGTTGAATCCGGGGAACTTATGAGAACGCAAAAACTCGTGCCCGAAACGTAATCCCGTTAGTGTGAAGTATGAATAATGGAGTTAGAAAAATTGGGTGAATGTATAATATTTGAGTGACGCTTTACTTCATGTTATGTTCTGGGTGCGGTGTCCCGAGTTCGAATCCCGGGAGGACTATATGCTTTCATTAGTTTATTCAAGTGCATTGGGGTTTGCAGTTGATGATTAATGTTAAGAACGGGGTGTTACTTAATTTTGGCTTTCATTAAGGGGAGAGGGTCGTTTTTCTGGTCGCCCTTCTTCCTCATGTTTAGCCCCATTAGTACCCCCTCAGTACCGGTGCCGTCTTTTTAACTATATGCTGGCTACTATTAGACGATTAGATTCAGTTTAAAAAGGGCTTCCAGTAATTAACAGGCTTTGAACTATCTCGCATTGCCCTTTTTACAACCACAGATCCATTTTAAACTGCACACCATCGTCTAAATACAGCTTGAATAAAATAAAGAGGACGTCTCCGGTATAGAAGGGGTTAAGCGATTTTACACAGCTTAGGGAGGACCTGTGAGAGTTAGAGGGTTAACCCCTTCAGCACCATGACGCCTATTTATCTTTGATTTTGGCTAAGATTAGACGATTTTATGCAGTTAAAGAAGGACTTATGCTATTCAGAGGGTTTATGTACAGTATATCATATTTACCCGTCTGAGTCGTAAAGGTATATTATAAACAAAAGAAAATCGTCTAATGGTAACCAGAATATGGTGAAAAATACGCAATGGTGGTGAAAGGGTTAATTGAGATAGTTTTGTGCCGTATTATTGTCGGTTATATTAAGCTGATAGTAAATTTAACCCCTTGGCAAATGATAGCTCGATACTTAAGGGGGGTCACCGGCTTTTTGTATCTTTCTCTCCTTTTCTCTCTTTCCCTGGCTTGTATCCATTCGGCCCCATTCAGCCAACTGTTTTAAGACGTTTATCTCTATCTAAGTGTCGAGTTCTTCCTGGCGAGCGATAGCGAGCCAGCATTGTATGGAGAAATCCGGCTTCGCCGGAGACACTATTCTATCGAAAAATTTGCAAATTTAGCATGCTGTCAAAACAAAAAATATATATGCTGGCTCGCTACCGCTAGCCAGGAAAATATTGACGCCTGGATGGGGGTAAACGTCTTAAAAGAGTAGGCTGAATGGGGCCGAATGGATACAAGCCAAAGAGAGAGGGAGAGAAAGAGAAAAAAAGCGAGTTGGGCCCCCTTAATTGCAACAATAGGAAACTACTATTGCTATGTGTGTCATAATAAGGGGAAGGTAGTTGCTTTTCTCTCTCATGTCTAGTCCCATTAGCTTTGAGATTTTAAGACGTTCGTTCCATTAGTTTGGCGATTTTAAGACTTTTGGCCACATTTCTTTGTCAGTATAGACATTTCGTCCCATTCAGGTGTCGATTTTTTTCCTGGCGAGCGATAGTGAGCCAGTAATTCTAGGAAGAACCGAAAAATTTATAAATTCATGTTGGAGGTGGGGCCAACGGAGTGTTTTTTTAAGCTTGTTGGAAGTCTAGCAAGGCAACTATAATATAAGTAAATACATAAATAAATAGACCAAAAAAATAGCCCCTATCCCCCTTAACCCTTTCGCTGCGGGTGACGTTATGGAATGTTTGGCAAGTTACAGCAATTTCCAGGCTCTAAAAGCCTGTAAAAAACGTAAAGATCGAGTGTCAGTGGGTGGGAGCGTGAGGGGCCCACCTCCGACCTTCAGAGCACCGAGCGGCTCACTGAGCTAGGCTGTGTCTCGGGCGAGTCTCTCTCTGTCTCTCTCACCAGTGTAGCCAAGCGAGCGAGTGTTACATACTAGCGGGGTTCCCGCGTTTCACTGAGACCACTGCGGTAGAACCAGACCACGTACACGGTCCGTTCTGGTATCATTTTGAAGCTATTTTCGCCTAGTTTTCGGCAGAATACACTTCATTTAATGTAGATGCTTGATTTATCATTCAGGAGTGCCTGAATATGCCCTAAATAGCCCAAACATAGCTGCAGCCAAAAGGTTAATGCCAAGTTTTCCTAATTACCAACGTATTTCCGGTACTAAATCTTGATTATTCTGGATATCATTAGACGACTTTATATAGCTTGGAAAGGACCTGTGAGAGCATATTTGGTAAAGACTAGGCAAATCAACCCTCTGCCTTCCAGAGAGCGAGGTGGGCTCCTCACCTCGCTTTTTCTTTCTCTTTCTCTCCCTCTCTCTTTGGCTTGTCTCCATTCGGCCCCAGTCAGCCTACTGTTTTAAGACGTTTACCCCATCCAGGTGTCAATAATTTCCTGGCGAGCGGTAGCGAGCCAGCATATATATATTTTTGTTTTGAGAGCAAGCTAAATTTGTACATTTTTCGATAGACAAATGTCTCCGGCGAAGCCAGATTTCTCCATACAATGCTGGCTCGCTATCGCTCGCCAGGAAGAAATCGACACCTGGATGGGGATAAACGTCTTAAAACATTTGGCTGAATGGGGCCGAAAGAATACAAGCCAGGGAAAGAGATAAAAGGAGAGAAAGATAAACAAAATCCGGTGACCCCTCTTAATAATTATATTATATCTTAAATATTCATAATAGTCTATGCAACAAAAAACAAAATTTTAGTAAACAAGGTTCTTATACAAATTAAATATAATGAATTATAATTAGACAATGTTCTGGGTGTGGTGTCCCGAGTTCGAATCCCGGGAGGACCATATGCTTTCATTAGTTTATTTAAGTACATTGGGGTTTGTTATTGATGATTAATGTTAATAACGGGGTGTTACTTATACTAATACAATATCAAACCCAGGAATATAACAGAAACAGCACACGGTAAAGCCATATTACTAACTGCAATTACTAAGACAAATACTGTATATATTTCAGAAGTGAAGATGGTATTAGAGTCCGGATACGTAGAAAATACTAAATATTCTGGAATACAACAGAAACAGCACACGGTAGAGCCATTTTACTAATTGCAATTCCCGGGTTCGAATCCCGGTGGATCATATATACTTTAATTAATTTCATTGGGGGTGTGGTGGTGAGATTAATAAAAATAATATTACTAGAAACAATAAATAAATAGAAGATGCCGTATCCAATAAAAGCAAACTGTGGAAAATACTAAATATTACACGACTGAACATGTCTAGGAAATATATTTAGACGTTGATATACAAATTACACTATTGAAAAGTACAGTACAAAGAAATCAGCGAAAGTAAGTCGGATTATTCATCGCTTAATTAATTTAAGACATAATTATACACCTCCTATTATATATATTATTATGTATTCTTTACAGGAAAGTGATTACAAAGTGGTGAGCTTATTTACAACTCATAATCAAAAGACAATATGATGGTTATACAAAGATATCTGAAACGGAAATGATAGAAACAACCGCACAATAAGAAAATCAAGCAAACAACTATCTAGGATGAACGTGAGGATAACAGCAAGATATCAGGTATAAACACTTAGGAACGTTCAGCGATTATATCCCAGAAGAACGGACCTGAACGGCAGTGTTAGGCGTAGTTGTCTGAATGGACGTGCTTCTCTCTTGCAACACAATTCCACCCCTACTCTGTGCAACTCTTCAACCCAAGAGTGAAACGTTACTCTCAGTCTTTCTGATTAACCTGAAGTATACACATATCATTTTAAAATAACAATAGGTAATATATGTGAACGTACAATGAACGTGAAAAATACAATGTAACCAAGAAACTAATCATGTCGCTGTGAACATTTCTCAATACCTGAACGTAACCACATGATAAGAACGTGGATCAAGAGCGAACGTAAAAACGTAAGCAAGAACGTAGCTAATCTTATCTACTTCCTATTATATTATCTGTGAACGGCTCCCTATACTTGAACGTAACCAGATCAGAACGTAATAAATCTGATGTACTTGCATTCATATATACATGTGAACGTATACATGTACGTAAATGGTATAGTGTGTGGCCATGAATGTAAGAAAGAACGTAACTAATCTTATGTACTAGCATTCATATATAACAGTGATCGGACCCAATACATGAACGTAAATGGAATAGCTTGTACCCATAAACGTAGACAATAACTCAAGAACGTAAGCAAGAACGTGATCCAAATATTTACTTCTACATGCATTTATATCAAAACATAATATATTGTGATTCTTAATCTAGCTCACCTAGTCGTTAAGGAACGTCAAGATGCCTCTCCTACGAAACACACAAGAGATCGTGAACTGCTCAAGAACGTAATGTAAGTTATAGAGAACGTAGATATACCCAGTAAAAGCACACGAACAAGTTGTTAAAAATATCTAAAAGGGTAATTCACCCAAAAATATTCCCAATTAGTGTACAAGCAACAAGTGACAATGTAGCATACGTTTTGACAATTATTTAAACACTTGATGCCGACAAGATACAGTATATATTCCCAATTAGTATAGCCTACAAGAAACAATTACTATATCCCCAATCTAAAACCAAATATCTATAAGGAAGCCCAAAGCGCACGTAAGATCTTAGACTCTAGAGATAATACACCACCAAACTATCTAAAGCTAAGTACATACTACCTCAATACACATAGATCTAAACGAGTATTAGCTTCGAAAAAAATATAACACAAAATAAGGTCAAGCATCAAAGAAAACAAAAGTAATAATTTAACACAATAAGTGTCATCTTAATAACATAAAAATCGGAATGTTGAACGCACCGAACTGTTCCGAAATACTAACATCAAATATATACTTATAGGACTTCCGAAGCCATAAATCACTAAGAAACGCCTAGAAGATCGCAAGGGAAGTTACTAAGAGAACCCTCAGGAACGCAATCGTGCCTTCAGAATCACATGCGACACCCCTGGAAACACCTAAAGCAGAAACATGTGAAGAAATCGAGAAAAGACAAACATCAAGACCAATAAACAATACACATTCCACTAGCAAGTTCGGAGTGACCTTCAAACACAGAAGGAACAAAATGAGTCTGCGCACATATAAGGGAATAACATAACATAATATATTATAATTATATATGCTATAACCAAGTGGTAACAAACATAAGCTCTTAATCAGCGTTGCTAATGACAACCAGGTAGTGCATTTTACAATAAAGTTACCTGCCATAGTATACCTACAATTTGTGAATTTACCATTTGGGGCCTATCTTGATTATCCCCATAAAACGTAGTTTATACCTTAGCAGATCTTCATATCCAAACTAGAATATCACCTATCACAAGCCAGAGCTATTATACCTTATATGATCATGTAGCTAACCCAGAACTCTGCCTATCAAAAACCAAAGCTATTATGACTTACCTGAAATTATAGCTAACTTAAGTAAGGCCACAGAACGTAATGGCACCCCTATGAGTGTAAAACGGTATCAAGAACGTAAAAGTCCAATGAACGTCAACAGAACATGAGCAAACAGCGACCAATGGATCTTAGTGCGTCCTTAAAATGTAAAGAGGAAAGTTGGCGTTCATTTAGAATAATATAAATACTAATCGAAATAGAGTATTTAATCTAACTTCATGAACATTAAGGCAGCTAAAAGAATCTTTAAAAAGGGTCCAGATATGGCACAACACAAAACTATATGTAAGAAATATTGAACAGAACGTAAAATAGGTTCCAAGTACACACAAGGGGCCATAATATATAAAACAAACAAAAATGCAACTAAACAGGATCCAAAGAAATAACAAAATGCCAATAAACTAAAAAAACAGAATAAGAATGTTGGAAAAACATTGAAGAACGTAAAAATGTTCCTAAAATGAACGAAGGACACTTTTAAGAACGTAAGAGGGGCACTGAAAAGAAAGAAAACTAAAACTATATAATGGGAAACCAAGGAATAAGAAAATCATAGGAACATAGAGAACACCTAGTATATTACAAAGGGGCATTAGAACAAACGAAAGACCCAATTTAAAATGGTCTAGGGGGGTCTAAACAGTTCCAGGACCGCACAGGGGGACTATGGAACACAAGAAAGGGCCCCAAGTGCAGTAGGGACCCCTTGGACATAAACACAAAAATGGAAACATATTAGTTGGTCCATAAACGTTAAAAGGAACCCAAATCTAATTGAACTAGGATTTGGAACTTAAAAAGGGACCTGCAGGAGAAAAAGAACCTGAATCACACTCATAGGACCCTACACACGCAACAGAAACCCGTAGAACCTAAGCTAGGGGGCTCAAAAGGTGCACGAGGTCCCTGAAGTACACAAAGGAACGTAATAAGCGGCCTTAGAACCTTAGTACGAAGCCCCCAAAACGTGCAAGGGAGCTCAAGGTAAAAAACATAACAACCCGAAAAAGTAACAGGGATCCCTAGTACTTACGCAAGGGGCCAAAACAACGTGTGAGGGGGCCCTAAAACATACACATATACATTTCAAAACGTAACAGGGGGCCCTAGTACTTAAACAAGGGGCCAAAACAACGTGTGAGGGGGCCCTGAAACATACACATATAAATTTCAAAACGCAACAGCGGGCCCTAGTATTAAACCAAGGGACCAAAACAACGTGTGAGGGGGTCCTTGAACATACACATATAAATTTCAAAACGTAACAGGAAGCCCTAATACCTAGGCAAGGGGCCAAAGAACGTACAAAGGGGCCCTGGTACGTGCGCTATGAGCCATATGAACGGCGGGGTACGAAGCAGGGCCCCAGAATACACCAAAATGAGGGAAGGCGGCGGCGAAATGGACAATGTTCTTCTGGGGAGGACCAAGACTCTGAAGGTAAGGGATCTCGTTCTTTTGTTTACGTTTTCTGTTTTTCGTTATCTTTTGTTTATGTGTACTTATGTTTTATATGTGTATGTTTTTTCGTTCTTCTGTTCTCGTTTGTTTATGTGCACTTTGTGTTTATGTACAGTATATGCTGCATTTTCATATAACTATGTATTTGTTGAATTATTCATGTTTCTTGTCTCATCATCGTGTATTTCCACAGATCGGTGTATTGGTTAAATTATGTTTGAACTCCTAACCATAACAAATTCAACTATATTTAATATTGAATAATATGTGTGCTATTTACTAAGGTGCCCTTATTTGAGAGTTCTCTTTCTTAAGCCTCATCTATATTTTGTTCTTGTTACTTATTCTATATCTTAGTGTATATATTATGGTTGGCTAAAAAAAAGATATTACAAGTCTAAAAGGAGTAATTTAGATAGTTTGTAGCCTTTTATTGCTTAGATATCCTTCTTAAAGAGATCCTTCTTAAGCATCTAAATGATGATAAGGACGTCGCCGGTACAGAAGGGGTTAAGGAACCAAGGATTAACCACTTGAGAGTTTCAGGCTATAAGTAAGTTCAATGTTGGTGTTAATTTAATTGGTCAACCATAAAATCGCTCACATGAGATTTGTTCCTTTCATTTACATTGTACATCTATTTATCTATTTTCCCTCTTTGAATCAGTGAATGTATTGTAATTAATTTATTAAATAATAAACCAGTATTTATGAAGAAAAAAACTTGCCCCACTGGCAACTATTCACATTAAATGTTATCGTATCAGTTCTTTAAAATAAGTAATGACTCTATCCTTAATGCATGGACATAAGGTCAAAGGACTAAAATTTTATGATGCCAATCCTGAAATGATCAAATGTTGAGATAATAAAGTTAAGGTACAAAATGTGTTGTTTAACTAGTACTGAGGATTTTACTAGTTAATGCCGTTATCAAACAATGTACTGTAGTTCGCCCCCAAGGCTATCAAAGACACCGTCCCAGATTTTCTTACAACTATAAAGTGGCCACACAGACCCCCCTTCAAGCTAAATTCGTTCATTTTTCCAAGAGTACAAGGTCCCGGCCAAATGCCAATTTCATCTATGTTACAGACTCCCTATAAGTTCAATGTAGCTTTTAAAAAATATAATATTGAGTCTGAATCTGAGCCTCTCTCTCTCTCTCTCTCTCTACCTACCCGCTCACCTCACCTCCCTTGCTTATAACAGCTGACAGGTTGATGAACGCCCTCACTCTCTACCTTGATCCCAAATATCTCTCTCTCTCTCTCTCTCAGAAACAAACTTAACATAGGCACACCATCAGTATTTAAATGCCTGATTGTAGCTAATATGCATGCTGTTTACGAGCTAGTCAATCTCGTACACTCTCTCTCTCTCATATTTGTGCAATGCAATACATTAAATGATGGCCAAATGCACACAGAACAATGGGGCAACATCAACTGCTAAACGGTAGTAGTGTATAGTGTCCTCTCTCTCTCTCTCTCTCTCTCTCTCTCTCTCTCTCTCTCTCTCTCTCTCTCTCTCTCTCTCTCTCTCTCTCTCTCTCTGCTATAACACTGCCAGGACGAGCAACGCCTCTCACCCTTCACCAAGCTTCACCTAGGGATAAGAGGGGAGAGAAGCCTTGGGTATTATGTGAAAGTGAACTAGAATTTGGGTGTGGATTCATTTCTTTGTTTATCTATGCATCTATCTTTCTTTCTGTATACTTTTTTTGTTCTGTCTAGCTATCTATCTATCTATCTATCTATCTATCTATCTATTTATTTATATATGTATCTATCTATCTATCTATCTATTTAAATGTTATTCATCGTGCTTAACAGAAACCAATAAATTACTGTATTGAGAATTCAAACACAATTTTTATCATAAAATAAAATATATAACACATTGATGTACAGTTGGTCAAAGTTCCAGCTGATCCACCCTCGCTCTGGGGCTCGCAGAATTATCTGGCAATACTGGTGTAGGAAGGAGGTGTGTCTTACAAAGATTGGGATTGGTAGATCTGATTTCGGCTATATCATTGATAGAACATATACTAAACAAGGGAAAGTAAGCCTATCTCAAATACAAATGCATACATCGCTATGTATGATCCCGAACATTCTCCCAAAGTTCGTAGATTTGCTTAGATATGCAAGTTATTATATCCACTGATTGGCAACTACACCAGTATTGCCAGCTAATTCTGCGAGCCCCAGAGCGAGGGTAGGTCAGCTGGAACTTTGACCAACTGTACATAACAAGAGTTAGTATTTATGTTGGCCTACTAGTTTGTAAAAACAAAAAATCATAAAATAACTCGTATTGGTAGGCTACGTATAATTTGTACTAATGTACAGTTGAAAAATAGAAAGACAAAACTACACCGTATTTAGACTACTTAACCATGCATTTCTCTCTCTCTCTCTTGCAGTATAACTAATTTGATCATCATCCTAAGACAGAAAATCTCTCTCTCTCTCTCTCTCTCTCTCTCTCTCTCTCTCTCTCATGCCAGTTTAGTATTTCACACCCAGATTTAAGAAGCGTTGGCCTTGAATAATCCACCTTAAGGGGAGGAAGACCGTTTTTCTGGATCCCCTTCTCCCTAATGTTTAGCCCCACTAGTTTTGAGATTATAAGACGTTCAGCCCATTAGTTTGGCGCTTTTAACACCTTTCGCCCCATTCCGTTGTCAATTTTAAGACCTTTCGTGCCATTTAGGTGTCGATTATTTCCTGGCGAGCGAAAGCGAGCCTGTAATTTTAAGAGGAAGCGGCCTTCGGCCGGGAAATTTTTCTACCGAAAAATGTACAAATTTATCTTGAAGGGGGGTCTAGGGGGTGTTTTTCTAAGCTTGATGGAGTTTTAGGGAGGAAACTAAAAACATATGAATAAATGAATTAATAGACCAAACAAACGGTCAGTCTCCCCTTAAGTAAAGCTCTCACAGCTTCCATACTCAGGTTTACACTACCGAACAAACATTTCATTGCTTGTAATAGTACCGTATCTTTAAGGGGGTTGACCTGCTTTTGTTATCTCCTTTTCTATCTTTCTCTGGTTTGTATCCATTCGGCCCCATTCAGCCTACTGTGTTATGACCTTTACCCCCATCCAGGTGTCAATTGTTTTTCTGGCGAGCGGTAGCGAGCCAGCATATACAGTATATATTTTTGTTTTGACAGCAACTAAATGTGTAAATTTTTCGATAGAAAAATGTCTCCGGCGAAGCCGGATTCCTCCACACAATGCTGGATCCCTATCGCTCGCCAGGAAGAAATCGACACCTGGATAGGAATAAACGTCTTAAAATAGTTGGCTGAATGGGGCCGAATGGATACAAGCCAGGGAAAGAGAGCAAAGGAGATAAAGCTAAAAAAAAAAACTGTGACCCACCTTAAGGGGAGATTTCCACGTTAGGATTTTTTTCAGGACCCCATTCTCCCTCATGTACAACACAGGTAGAAGTACCAGATTTCTCCTTTTAACCGCCGCAGTGGTAATGGTGATACACTTCCTGCCTGGTGTAGAGGGTTCGATTCCCAGCCCTAGCTATTATATTCTCCTTTTAACCGCCGCAGTGGTAATGGTGATACACTTCCTGCCTGGTGTAGAGGGTTCGATTCCCAGCCCTAGCTATTATATTCTCCTTTTAACCGCCGCAGTGGTAATGGTGATACACTTCCTGCCTGGTGTAGAGGGTTCGATTCCCAGCCCTAGCTATTATATTCTCCTTTTAAACCGCCGCAGTGGTAATGGTGATACACTTCCTGCCTGGTGTAGAGGGTTCGATTCCCAGCCCTAGCTATTATATTCTCCTTTTAACCGCCGCAGTGGTAATGGTGATACACTTCCTTCCTGGTGTAGAGGGTTCGATTCCCAGCCCTAGCTATTATATTCTCCTTTTAACCGCCGCAGTGGTAATGGTGATACACTTCCTGCCTGGTGTAGAAGGTTCGATTCCCAGCCCTAGCTATTATATTCTCCTTTTAACCGCCGCAGTGGTAATGGTGATACACTTCCTTCCTGGTGTAGAGGGTTCGATTCCCAGCCCTAGCTATTATATTCTCCTTTTAACCGCCGCAGTGGTAATGGTGATACACTTCCTGCCTGGTGTAGAGGGTTCGATTCCCAGCCCTAGCTATTATATTCTCCTTTTAACCGCCGCAGTGGTAATGGTGATACACTTCCTGCCTGGTGTAGAGGGTTCGATTCCCAGCCCTAGCTATTATATTCCGAGTATATTGTTATCCATCTCGTGGTAGACAGTTTCATATGATAGTCATGAAGACAGGCAAAGTATATTAACCGTAAACCTTAAGGGGATGGTTCACTTTTTGGACGATTTTTGCATTTATTAATTATATTTCTAGTTTCTTCCCTAGACCTCCATCAAATTAAAAAAAAAACACATCCATTAGATCCCCCTTCTACATCAATTTGTACATTTTTCGGTAGAAAAATTTCCCGGCCGAAGGCCGGTTCTTCCAACATTACAGGCTCACTATCGTTCGCCAGGGAAAAAAATCGACAACTAAATAGCACGAAAGATCTAAACATTGACGAACTAATGGGGCAAACATCTTAACATCTGAAAACTAATGGGGCTAAACATGAGGGAGAAAGTGGTCAAGAAAACCGGCCCATGTCCCCTTCAGCACATATTTTCACATCAACATTTTCCATCAACATTTATCCTCAACACGCCTCTGGCACCTTATGAGCTAGACTTTCTATATAATTGCTATCACTAAATTAATCTATATTCAGTCTAGTTTCCGATACCAGTGCAAAAAATCCCAGAAATGTGTCCAGAAAACTATAAAACCTCTCGTGTGCTACCTACACATCCAAATCATCCTCACACAAACCCCGCATATCAGTTTTCCAGAAATAGCCCGATGTCAAAAAGTGTATCGTACATCGGCATGAATGACAAATAAACACAGTGGCGATATGAACCCTTGTTGATGTGACAATATCCTGTATGTCAGTAATTGACAAACAAACACACACACACACCCACTCTCTCTCTCTCTCTTTGTATATATCTGGTTTGAAGGTATCAATATTTATTTATATTTCAATTGATCTCTCTTATTTTTGGCTTAGTATTACTATGCTATTATTTGTATTAATATCATCACCACCATCATCATCATCAACATATCCATTCTACCGCTCTCTCTTTCTCTCTATCTATCTATCTATCTATCTATCTATCTATCTATCTATCTCTCTCTCTCTCTCTCTCCCTGGCAATCAAAAGGTCAAAGGTCATGTACGAACAATGGTGTCAACATAAGAGAGTCATATAGGTGTCTGGTTCTTTTATATAGTACTGTGTTACCCCTACTTAAACTTATATTACTAGCTATTTTTGTATCTGTTATCATTACTAGTTATGTTATGCATCACCGTCAGCATTGCAATTATTTTAATGACCATCAATATTATCAAAATCATCATTATCTCACCTCCTCCTTGACATCATTCGCTCTCTCTCTCTCCCCCCACTTTCCTGTCCTTTCTAAATACAAGCCAACACCCTACACTGCAAATACACACACACACACTGCTCTGCCCTCTCACACACGCAAGCTCTCATCTAACACACGTGTATACACACTCACACTCACACTCACACACACACACCTCACCCCTTCCCTTCACCCTCTCTCTCTCCCACCCCAACACACACAACAAAAAATAGCCAGGCAACAAAAAATCACGTCAGAATACAAAGCGAACATTAAACTCCTAAAAGCGAGCTGTTTGACCCGGGATATGAACCTTCTCTGGCAACCTGGTTTAACTACAAAGAGAGAGAGAGAGAGAGAGAGAGAGAGAGAGAGAGAGAGAGAGAGAGAGAGAGAGAGAGAGAGAGAGAGAGAGAGAGAGAGAGAGAGAGAGAGAGAGAGAGAGAGAGAGAGAGAGAGAGAGAGAGAGAGAGAGAGAGAGAGAGAGAGAGAGAGTGTGTGTGTAATAAACAATAAATAATAATGATAATGGATTAATATGGGCTAAATACTCATACACCACCTTCTGTATATACGATATTGTCTGCGAGTTTAGTACTTCCATTAGTTCGTTGATTCATTTCCTGTTTCGCTCTTCCCAAAAGTATACATTTTATTAACTCTATTGAATACTAGGGGGCATTAACCCTATTTGGTCAGGGGGCATGGGGAGGGGGGGGGGGGCTTTTTTAGACCTACCCTGTTTCGCTCCATAAGTTTTGACATTTCAAGACGTTTCACCCCATTATTTTGACGATAATGAGATGCTTCACCCCATAGAAGTGTAGATGTTCTTCTGGGCGAGTGTGTAACTTAGAAGAAATCGGCCATTCAACCATGACATTGTCCTACAGAAAAATGTACAAATTATGCTTGCAGGGATCTGGGTGAGCAATTGCTTAGTATGAATTAAGTCTGTGAAGTCGTTCTTGTTAGCCTAAGGGAAAAACTATAATATATTGCTCGACAAATTACAAAAGCAAGCAAAATTATCAATAATAGTGAAATAACATATTATAACCCTCAAGAAGTAGCACCAGATAGTGTCAAGAACCGTTTTACTCTCCCTAAAAGGCAGAAATATCAACTGAATTGTTCACGTTCTTTTATAGTTGAAATATGTTATAGTCTATTTGCTTCCAGCTGAGGGTAAATTGCCATGTTACTATCCTTGTTACCCAGCTATAAGGTAGATTTTGTAGCGAAATATGTTGTTAATTATGAAAACTTAGCATTAATACAACACACAGCCAAAGGAGTATAGTGGTATAGTGGTTAGAATTGTTGTCATAAATGGGCTCTACCTCAGTAATACACCTATGGTTGAACGGCTACTTCTTATACTATGCATAATTTGGTTCGCTTAAAATTTGAGGCCTTGTACCATAAGGATAAACGTTCTAGATTGAAATTGTATATATGCATAGTTACTGATATTAGATAGTTATTAATTATAAAGTTTTCGTTTAATTAAAAACAAAAATATATATTTTTTTTTTATAGTCTATTTGCTTCCAGCTGAGGGTAAATTGCCATGTTACTATCCTTGTTACCCAGCTATAAGGTAGATTTTGTAGCGAAATATGTTGTTACTTATGAAAACTTAGTATTAATACAACACAGCCAAAGGAGTATAGTGGTTAGAATCGTTGTCATAAATGGGCTCTACCTCAGTAATACACCTATGGTTGAACGGCTACTTCTTATAGTATGCATAATTTGGTTCGCTTAAAATTTGAGACCTTGCAGGAAAGGATAAACGGTCTAGATTGAAATTGTATATATGCATAGTTACTGATATTAGGAAGTTATTAATTATAAAGTTTTCGTTTAATTAAAAAAAATAAAAATAAAATATCGTCAAGTTATGTATTTGTTAATAATTATATGTTATTTATTTATGTTAAACCTTTATCAACCATAACTTTTCCTATATTATCGAAACATGGGGAGGAGAGGAAGTGGTAGGTGGCCAAAAGGTAAATTTTAGTACGAGAGAAAGGCGTCGGGGCTTGCATACCTGTGTGGATAGGTTTAAGGGGGTAGTACTCGCTTTTTATAGACCCCCTTCTCCCTCGTGTTTAGCATATTAGTTTTGAGGTTTTAAGACGTTCGTTTCATTAGTTTGGCGATTTTGAGACCTTTCACCTCATTTGTTTTTGTCAATATTAAGACCTTTCGTGCCCTTTAGGTGTCAATTTTTTCCTGGCGAGCGATAGCGAGCCTCAAATGTTAGAAGGAATTGTTCGGCCGGGCCATTTTTCTACCGAAAAATGTACAAATATATCTTGAAAGGGGGTCTATGTTTTTTTGTCTAAGCTTGATGGAGGTCTAGCGAGGAAACTCAAAGATATATTATTGAATAAATATATAGACCAAACACCAAGCAGTATCCCCTTAATTGGATAGTATAGTCTGTTTATGTTCAGCTGACGGTCAATAGCAACATTCTGACCTTAATGACTCAGCTGTTACGGTGATTAGGTGGCGAGATGTGCTGTTCATTGTGATAACTTGGTATAAATATGATGCAGAGACAGGCTTTTCATACTTGGTATAAATATGATGCAGAGACAGGCTTTTCATGTTTGTACATTAGGGGGAAGTGTTTGTGTTTTGGTTTATGAATTTATTAATTTATTTATGATTGAGTTTCCTCGCTAGACCCCCTTTCAACATAACTTTGTACAGTATTCGGGAGACAAATGTCCCGGCCGAAGGCCTGTTCTTTCTAAATTTCGCTCTCGACACCTGGATGGGGTTAACGTCTTAAAACAGTAGGCTGACTGGGGCCGAATGGATACAAGCCAGAGAGAGAGAATAGGAGATAAAAATAAGCAGGTGACCCCCTCATTAACATCTGAGTGGTAGAGAACACCACAAGTGAAGGATGGGTTCACTACACTTTATGGACACCTGGATGGGGTTAACGTCTTAAAACAGTAGGCTGACTGGGGCCGAATGGATACAAGCCAGAGAGAGAGAGAGAGAATAGGAGATAAAAATAAGCAGGTGACCCCCTCATTAACATCTGAGTGGTAGAGAACACCACAAGTGAAGGATGGGTTCACTACACTTGATGGGCATTTGACATCCAGGTAAACTTGCCCCCCCCCCCCCCCCCCCTCAAGGTATATACAGTAGTGGTAGCATTAAGGGGTTAGGTGATATGTATTTCCTTATTTATCTATATATCTATTATTATTTTAGTTTCCTCCATAGGCCTACATAAAGAGTAAAAAAAGAATCCTCAAAATACACCGAGAATAATATATAAAAACAAAAAATCGGTAGAAAAATATCCTGGCCTAAGGCCGATTCCTCCAAAATTACAGGCTCGCTATCGCTCGCCAGGAAGAAATATATTCAATTTTATTAGTATTGATAATTTTCCATGATATTGCCATTCCTGAGCAATGTATTTTAGTTCGCCACCTAGGCTAACAGAAACACCTTGCCAGACTTCCTTATAGCTAAAAAAAAAAAAAAAAAAAAAAAAAATGCACACCAAGACCCCCTTCAAGGTATTCGTTGCGACCCATTTCTTCTAAGTTACAGGGTCGCTATCGCCAAGGGGCTTTAAATTCGCTAAGCTTATTGGGTGAAACGTCTTCATATCATCAAATAATAGAGCGATACAGGGACGATACAAAAAGACCTTCCTCGGACCAAGTAGTCAACCAATGTTACCTACTTCACATGTCGGACACGGGCCGACTGCAGGAAGACATGAATGTAGTGTTCCAGTGGACCAGGGAAAACAACATGCAATTCAATGAGGAAAAATTCCAATTAATACGGTACGGAGATAATAATGGTGTTAAAGAAATTACAAATTACTTAACAGAATCTAACCACATAATAGAACGGAAAGACAGTGTGAAAGACCTTGGGGTATTAATGTCTGAAAATATGGGTTTCAAAGTACATAACCAGGTCAAAGTGGCGGCTGCGAAACGTCTAACGGGTTGGATTCTGCGTACTTTTAAAACACGCGGTGAATTGCCTATGAAAACGCTCTTCAAATCTCTAGTGCTACCGCGGCTTGAATACTGTAGCGTATTAACATCCCCATACAAAGCAGGTGAAATAAATGACGTAGAGAGTGTACAAAGAAATTTCACTTCGCATATAAGTTCGATAAAACATCTACACTATTGGGAGCGTTTAAGAGCACTGAATCTGTACTCACTGGAACGTAGAAGAGAATGTTACCTAATAATATACACGTGGAAAATCGCAGAGGGTTTAGTACCAAACCTACATACTCCGATAGTCATGAAATTCAGTGATAGGAGAGGCTGGAATGCGAAATCCCCCGGATGAATAACAGGGGTGCTATGGGCTCTCTGCGAGAGGGCTGGTTATCACACAGAGGCCCACGTCTCTTCAACAAACTCCCACGGCGAGTAAGAGACATGAGGGACATCTCGTTAGACAACTTCAAGAGAGCCCTAGATGTCGAACTGCAAAAAGTGCCAGACGAGCCCATCCTCGCAAGGGAGCGAGCTGTCGCTTCAAACAGTCTACTGCACCAAATCACCACCCATAACGAGGGGCGTCGCGCTCCTTGGTGCCGCTAGAAGAGCGGCGAACACATCAAAAGGTATCAAAAGGTAAGGTACTTTAACAATTAGTTATGGCCTTTGCCTTGCTCGGGACCTTGGGGCTGCTCGGCCAGACAGCCTGAGGAACAGCAACAACAACTGTTAACAATTAGTAGTATTTATTTGACTAAAATTTAATAACTGGCATGTCATCTACCATACCATCCCGCATACATTTTCTTGTTTATTTATAGCTACTGATATAATAACGTTTGTGACTTAAATATAATTAATTTAAGTAATAAGCCGTGCGTACACACCACACACAGGCACATCAATAAATATATATACTGTGTATATATATATATAACCCCTTGAGGATTGTGAAAAACTTTCACAAGTTTATTCTGGCTGAAATTAGGCGATTTTGTACAACTTAGGAAGGATCTGTGGGCATCAAAGGGTGACGCACTACCTCAAGTAATCCTCTAACTTCCACATAGCCTTCCTAATCTCAATACAATCGTCTAATAATAGCCAGAGAAACCTGTATAATCGCATCCTAAGTCTCAAGGGGTAAATACAGACATTATTTAATCATAATTAAGAGTTAGAATAACATGAAAAAGACTTCACTTTCTTGTGCCCCCCCCCCCCCCCCCACACACACACACACACTACAAGAGAGAGAGAGAGAGAGAGAGAGGGGGGGGGGGAGAGATGACGATCGGTTAACATGAAATAATAATGATAAATAAATAATACATAATAATAAATAGTAATATATAATGGTGAATAAGTTAGTATGGGTTAACTACACACACACACCAACTTCCGTATATGCAACATAGTTTAAGGGGAGATGGGTTGGATACCTTTGGATACCTTTGGATGTGTTCGCCGCTCCTCTAGCGGCACCAAGGAGCGCGACGCCCCTCGTTATGGGTGGTGATTTGGTGCAGTAGACCGTTTGAAGAGACAGCTCGCTCCCTTGCGAGGATGGGCTCGTCTGGCACTTTTTGCAGTTCGACATCTAGGGCTCTCTTGAAGTTGTCTAACGAGATGTACTTCATGTCTCTTACTCGCCGTGGGAGTTTGTTGAAGAGACGTGGGCCTCTGTGTGATAACCAGCCCTCTCGCAGAGAGCCCATAGCACCCCTGTTATTCATCCGGGGGATTTCGCATTCCCAGCATCTCCTATCACTGAATTTCATGACTATCGGAGTATGTAGGTTTGGTACTAAACCCTCTGCGATTTTCCACGTGTATATTATTAGGTAACGTTCTCTTCTACGTTCCAGTGAGTACAGATTCAGTGCTCGTAAACGCTCCCAATAGGGTAGATGTTTTAATCGAACTTATATGCGAAGTGAAATTTCTTTGTACACTCTCTACGGTCATTTATTTCACCTGCTTTGTATGGGGATGTTAATACGCTACAGTATTCAAGCCGCGGTAGCACTAGAGATTTGAAGAGCGTTATCATAGGCAATTCACCGCGTGTTTTAAAAGTACGCAGAATCCAACCCGTTAGAAGACGTTTCGGGCAGGGAGCCGCCACTTTGACCTGGTTATGTACTTTGAAACCCATATTTCTTTACCCCGAGGTCTTTCACACTGTCTTTCCGTTCTATTATGTGGTTAGATTCTGTTAAGTAATTTGTAATTTCTTTAACACCATTATTATCTCCGTACCGTATTAATTGGAATTTTTATTACGGTTGGTTATTCTGGCCCACCTTCTCCCTCGTGTTTAGCGCCTTTGTATTTTTAGATTTTATGACGTTCGGCTCATTAGTTTGGCGATTTTATGATTTTACACCCCATTTCTTTGTCAATATTAAGACCTTACGTGCCATTTAGATGTCAACTTTTTCCTAGCGAGCTATGATAGCGAGCCTGTAATTTTTTAGGAGTATGCGGCCTTCGCCTGGCAAACACACTTATGTTCTATCGAAAAAATGTACAACATTTATCTCTGAAGGGGACAGGTTCCTAAGGGGGGGTGGGGTTTTTTTTTACAAGCCTTAATGGAGGTCTAGGGAGGAACTAACAAGGTATAACAATAAAGTTAAAAAATAATACGACTCATACTCCGCCCCCTAAAATATTCATACTTCCATTGATAAGTCGCCTAATCTACTGTTTGGCTCTTCCCAATAATAGATAGACATAATTATTAAATCAATAATTGTTAAACATAATATTATAATAACCCTCAAGACGTCGCTCCATATTGTGTTAAGGGGAGAGGAATGGGGTCTTTTTTTTTTTCCGTTTCTGGTCCCACTTTCTACTCTCCTTACTCATTTTAGTAGATGTAAGTCTTACTCATTAGTTTCATAGGAGTTTTAGGCCTCCATTAGTTCGGTTCAAAATTCATCCGTTTTTTTTTTTTTTTTTTTTGTGGGGGTTTTTTTTTTTTTTTTTTTTTTTTTTTTTTTTTTTTTTTTTCTCTCTTTTTTTTTTTTTTGTTTTTTTTATTTTTTTTTTTTTTTTTTTTTTTTTGTTTTTTTTTTTTTTGGTTTTAGACCTTTCGCCCCATTTTTTCGTTTTCAGACTATGAGCCGATTATATGACCTTCTGTTCGCCCTTTCGCCCCATTTTTTTTTCAATATTTAGATTTTAGTTATCGATTTTTTTCTTGGCGAGCGATGGCGAGCTTGAAATTTAAGAAGAACCGGCTTCAGCCGGGAAATGTTTCTATTGAAAATTTTACAAATTTATCTTGACAGTCTTTTTTCTCTGTTTTAAGCTTAATGGAGGTATAGGAAGATAACTAAAAAAAACAAGAAAAAAGAAAAAAAAGAAAAGAAAAACATAAATGAGCAAATAAATACGTCCATCCCCCTTTAGAAAAAACGTGTTAGTTGTGAGTCTGCTTAAACGTAGACGTCCCCTCCCCAGAAGTTAGGGATATCAACTAAAATAAAATACGTCCAAGCTCATTCCCCTTTAGAACCTCGTTTTTTAAGAGGAGGGAGGGTCCCTCCCCAGAAGGTAGGGATATCAACTAAATAAATACGTCCATCCCCCTTTAGAACCGTTTTAGTCTCCCCAGAAGGTAGGGATATCAACTAAATAAATACGTCCATCCCCCTTTAGAACCGTTTAGTCTCCCCAGAAGGTAGGGATATCAACTGGCTTGTTCATATCCTCCATAAGGGAGACCACCTCGTGGTTTTGGTTCACGTTCTCTCCCCCGGTCTCCATTGTCCTTTTCTCCTCCCTCTCCTCTCGCTCTCCTCCTTCCTCCTCCCTCTCTGGCTTGTTATCCATTCGGCCCCATTCAGCCTACTGTTTTAAGAAACTTTCCCCCATCCTACGAGGTGTCAGATTTTCTTGCGAAGCCAGGTAGCGATCAGGCATATTATATTTGTTGTTAGAGATAGCAAGGTTGAAACTTTTAAGTGCTAACATTTTTCGATATAGAAAACATGTCCTCCGGCGAAGCCGGATTTCTCCATACAACGCTGGGTCGCTAATCGACTCGCCAGGAAGGAAATTCGCACCAAAACCTGGATGGGGATAAACGTCGTAAAACAGTTGGCAGAATGGGGCCGAATGGATACAAGCCAGGGAAAGAGAATAGGAGAGAAAGATAAAACAAAAGCAGGTGACCCTCCTTAACTCTTGTTCGTAAGGTTCTTTACATTCTGGCAACTATTAGCTAATTATATTCAGCCTAGGAAGGACCTCTTAGCCATTAAACAGGCTTCGAACTATCTCTCATAACCCTTAGATCCTATAGATCACCCTACCACAGATCCTTCTTAAACTGCACATTATCTGAATAGAGCTAGAATATACTTAAATAACACATCGCCGGTACAGAGGAATTAAGGTGGAATAAGTTAAGAGGTTGGCTTAGTTATATCGAATAAACTAACGCATTATATTATCAAGCTATGAATGACAGCTAATTCCAGCTCTTAAGATTCATGGTACTTTATAAATTTGATTAGATAGACCTAGTGGCAACGTGATGAAATGAAGAAAAAAAAACTTATTTATATACATTGTTACTGATATTTTACAGCTATTATTTAATAAGTTTTCATAGTTAAATTCAACAGTTTATATTATAGACTAGTCTTTAAATTATGACGTACACACGTAACACAACCTTAAAAAATTGTTTATTATAGTAATGTGTGTATATTAATGTGTTTTAATTATTAAATTTTTGTTAAACCTTTATCAAACATAACTTTTCCCATATTATTGAAACTAGGAATGGAAGGGGAAAACCTTGAAACAATATCAAGGACAGCCCTTCACCTTTTACGCTTCTACTTTGCTCTTTCCTTCTCTCTAGTTCTTGTCTATCCGCCTCTACTTTACTTTAAGGGGGTAGTGCTTGGTTTTTGGTCTATATATTAATTTAGTAATACATGTATTAGTTTCTTCGCTAGACCTAGCCTACATCAAGCTTAGATAAACACCCCCTAGATCACATAACTTTGTACATTATTCAGGAGAAAAATGTCCCGGCCAAAGGCCGTTTCCTTCTAAAATTAGCTCTCGACACCTGGATGGGGATAAACGTCTTAAAACAGTAGGCTGACTGGGGCCTAATGGATACAAGCCAGAGAGAGAGAGAGAGAGATAATAGGAGAGCAACAAAAGCAGGTGACCCCCTCATTAACGTCTGAGTGGTACAGAACACCACAGGTGAAGGATGGGTTCACTACACTTTATCGGCATTTTACATCCAACCTTCCAGGTCAAATCCTACTTTAACATTTACTCGTAATTATTTGACTAAAAATTAACGGATGAACAGGGTAAGATGGATCTTCCATACATTTTCTTGTTTATTTATAGCTACTGATATAATAACGTTTGTGACTTAATTATAATTAATTTAAGTAATAAGCCGCGCGCACACACCACAAGCGCACGCGCACGCGCACACACACACACGCATATATATATATATATATATAAAACCTTGAGGATTGTGACAAATATGCACAAGTTTATTCTGGCTGCCATTAGGCGATTTTGTACAACTTTTAGGGAGGCAGGAACGATCCTGTGGGCATCACAAAAGGGAGCACAGCCTACTACCAAACCTTCAATTAATCCTCTGACTTCCATATAGCCTTCCTAATCTCAATAAAATCGTCTAATAATAGCCTTCCTAATCTCAATAAAATCGTCTAATAATGGCCTGTATAATTGCATCCCAAGTCTCAAGGGGTAAATAAAAAGACATTATAGAATCATAATTACGAGTTAGCATAACATGAAAAAGACTTCACTTTCCTCTGTCCCCCCCCCCAAAAAAAAAAACCCCACGAGAGAGAGAGCTATAAGGCTGTTTTCGACGTGATCAAAAGGGAAGGAGAGGGAGAGGGAACGAATGAGGAAAAGCGGAAAAATAAGTAAGGAGGGTGTGAGAGAAAAACAACTTTACTCATTCAGTACATTCGATGGAAGCTATATTTAGATCAGGAAGGACTTGCCGTAGACTAAATTAGATATATATAATACTAATAATAATAAATAATCATACTCCATTAATAAGAAGAAATAAAATAATTATATCCTATCAAAAATAGGCAAGACGGACAGCCATCTTTGACTCTTTTATACCCTGTTCAGTATAGGTAGGCCAATAATCATGACCTGTATCTTCTGTAACTGAATAAGGGCTAGAATAAATGAGCTGTAGTCTCGAATAAAGGTATCTCTTTTGCCCTCTAGGCGAAACTCTTCCCACTAATAGCATAAACGAAATACTTTCGAATTACTCTAGATCCTTTTTTAGTTTACAGAGGTTAAGAGCTTATAATATATATAATATATTATCAAAATAATAATACCGGGTATATATATGTATATACTACTTTAGGTCCCCCTCATTTTATTATACCAACCCCACCCCTTCTGGCCTTCCGTAAACACCTAATTTTCTTCCTTCCCCTTTCACAACAACTCTTAAAAGGCCTCTCTCTCTCTCTCCATAATATACACCATTTATGCCCCATCCTTCATTGAACTATCTCTCTCGCACACACTTCCTCTCCTTCCTTCCTGCCCCTTCTGCCCCTTCCTTTCCTTGTTCTCTCAATGGTGTAAGTTTGCTGTAGTTTTTGCTCCTTCCCTTCCTTCCTTATTTTCTTTTACTTTCTTTCACTTCTTATCTTCCTTCCTACCGATACTTTAACAGTTAATAGTAATTATCTGACAAAAATTTACCAGTTGGCACAAGACGATGACCTGTCTAGCTACATTTTCTTGTTTATAAATACCTACTGATATAATAATGTTTGAAACTTAAATATAATTAATTTAAGCAATAAGCCTACCTTTTCTCGTACTTTCCTTGCTACCTCCCTTCCTTCTTTCCTCCCCTTTTCGTGCTTTCTATTCCTACCTTTCATTCTCGTAATTGCTTTCCTTCCTTCCTTCCTTCCTTTCTTTCTTAGCATGCCCACTCCTTTCGTTTCCGTTTAGTTTCCTCTGGTTTATTACTTTCTCGGGGGTTGTTGGTGGGTGGGGGGGGGGGGGGGGGGGGGGGGTTCTCTTCCCTACTGGGCATATATTTAAAATGATATGCTTCATAGCGGGGGGCGTTTTAGATTATATAGTAATTGGCTGTTTTGCTTGTATGTTAGTACTCTTCCTTTTTCCATCATTCTTTGCGTACCTTCCTTCTTTTCTTCTTGTTTGCTTTTTTTTGTGTGGTTTTTCGTGTGGGTTGTTGGGTGTGTTTTTGGGGGTTCCTGTCTGTCCTGTGTTGTTTTTTGTTTTGTGTTGTCCGCCTGCGCTGTGGGTGCGTCTGTTGTGCGTGTTGGTGTCCTTCTGACCGGCTCTTTATTGTTTGTGTGGGGGTGTGGTGCCTTTGGCCTGCCGTCTTTCGGCGATTTCTTGGTGGGTTGGTCTGTCTTCCAGATGTAGGTGGGATTTGCGTTCATGCGTTTGGGGGGTCCCTTTCCTTTGTCTTCGTATGCTTTTTTCTTGCATAACGTTGTTGGTTTCCCCTTGTTTGCTCCCGCTTCTGTGTGTCTTTAGGCGATTTTATCTGAGGTCTTGCAGACTTCTCTTTTTTTTTTTGTTTTTTCTGATTCCCGGCAGCAGCAATCTTCCTCTTGCCTGATGTTTTTTTTTGCTGTGTTTTTGGGGTGCGCGTTCGGGTGTTGCCCTGCTGTAGTTCTTTATTGCATCTTTTATATCTCCTTCCTACCTCTCTCTCTCTCTCTCTCTCACCACCACCAGCCAATCCAAATGACCACCGATCAACCAATCATTCTCCAGCCCAACTCTTAATGACCAAGGCCAAGCAATTACAGTTAACGAGCTCAATCAGGATCATTAAGGGTTCTCCCGTTCTGCAAAAGCTGGAGGAGGAGAGGGGCTGACCGACTAACTTTGAGACCTGTATTGAGAGAGAGAGAGAGAGAGAGAGAGAGAGAGAGAGAGAGAGAGAGAGAGAGAGAGAGAGAGAGAGAGAGAGAGAGAGAGAGATAGAGAGGAGAGGAGATAGAGAGGAGGGGGGGGGGGGGGGGGTGGAGGGGGGGAGGGAAGGGTATAGATAGTCCGTAAGCAGTATTGTGGATCTTATAAGTATACTCTACGGAAAAGAAGAAAAAAATCAAAGTTTTAGAAGGATGAATACGTAACATGTAACTAAAACTATTTACTTAATACTTATTGATATAAAAATGAAAAAGGAACCAGTAAAAAGTAAATAAGTAACCAACTTCAGTGCGCTACTCTACGGTAGGCCTACATACGCAAATATTTAAACAATCGTTCACATTTACCATGGATATGGAACTTCAAAGCAGTCATTGGTTAATATTCACTGCTGGGATGTTAGAAGACTGGCCGAATACTTTTTCTGGGTATTGGGGGGTAGTAAGATGAACTGTATGTGAAGAGCAGACAAGTGGAACGCGAAGGACTTGTCACCGAGGGAACCACAATGCTGCATTAGTTGATTGGGAGGTGAAAGAGAGGTGGTGTGTGTGTGTGTGTGTGTGTGTGTGTGTGTGTGTGTGTGTGTGTGAAGGAGATTTACATAAATTTACATAGATACACTGGCCACACAAACGTTACGATCCAAACGAGGTGGTCAGGACTTAATTCTAGTACAGATGGCATATCCGATAGCAAAGGAAAGTTGAAGGAAAGGATACAAAAGAGAGAGAGAGAAAGAGAAAGAGAGAGAGAGAGAGATTTTATTCGTATCTTGATTAGTAGTGAAAGAAAATTGAGAAGGAAATATGTTACAATGGAGATACAGAGGAAATATATATATATATATATATATATATATATATATATATATATATATATATATATATATATATAGAGAGAGAGAGAGAGAGATTTACATAGATACACTGGCCACACAGATCTTACGATCCCTACGAGGTGGCCAGGACTTAATCCTAGTAAAGATAGCAACCCTAAGAGAAAGTGGAAGGAGAGGATAGCAAAGATGAAGATTCTCTCCCCACCCTCCGCTCCGTCAGACAATATGCAGTACATGAAAATAATGTTCGAAGTGAATAACCTTGCAGGGCTTGGACATCGCCTGAAGGAATTTAAAGTTATAGTTTCGAATAGTAAGGAAGAGGCATGCACACCTTCATATTTATTTTTTTTTTTTTTTTTTTTTCCCTTTCCAACTGAAAAACGCATTTCAATTTTCCGCCAGGTTCTCTTTATCCGTGATCAGCTTCTACTGCAGACCACCTTTTCTGTAATAATGTGTCTAAACCTGTTTTTAAATGTGTATATCGAGTCACTGTCAATAACTTCATTAGGGAGCTTATTCCCACTCATTAATAATACTGTGGGTGAAGAAATTTTTAGTTATGTCTAGGTTCGCTTTCCTGCCTTTTGAGTTTTAATTTGTTTCCTACTCTGTGGAACCTTCTTTGGCTATCTTAAATAGATTATTAGAATTTACGTTACTAAAGCCTTTTAGTATCTTAAAACACTCTATCAGCTGTCCCCTTATTCTCCGTTTCTTAAGCGAAAACGGGTCGAGTTCTCTTAATCTCTCATTGTATGGCTTATTTCTAAGGGAAAGGATTAACTTTGTTGCTCTACGCTGAACGGATTCTAGTTTCTCTATGTCTTTTTTTAAGTAGGGAGACCAAAACTGCACAGCATACGCCATATGTGGCCTCACAATACTTTTATTATAGTGGTACAACTATCGT